>SNQJ01S0031130.1:22134-48044 GCA_010110895.2 Picea sitchensis
ATATATGTGTCTAATATTTTCTGAGTTTTGCATATTGCTGATATTTAATTTCTGCGTTGAAAACGATGTTCATAATCCTCATGTTTCAGTTCTGAAATATATTTTCTGTTCAGAAATTTATTTTCTGTTAAGTTTTTTAGATGTTGAAACACCGTTGTAGCTTATGCTGAAACACCAGGCTGTAGCATAAGCTGAAACACAGTGCTGAGTATATGCTGAAACACTGCTGTAGTAGATGCTGAAACATTGTTGTAGTAGATGCTGAAACACTACTGTAGTAGATGCTGAAACACTGCTGTAGTAGATGCTGAAACACTGCTGTAGTAGATGCTGAAACACTACTGTAGCATATGCTGAAACAGTGCTGAAACTGAGTTTGGCATTTAAATTTGACTGAAAAATCAGCGAGACTGAAACTGGGTGGGATTTTGAAAAATTAACAGGAATTAATTGATAGTGAAAAAATATATTAAAAAGAAAACTATTGAGGAGTGGTTAAGGAAGGGGAGAAAAAACTGGAATGGTACTTCAAATATTTGGAGACCCTCACCTCTTTATTATCTATAATAACAGATTGGTTGGTGTGGAAGCTAGGGAATGGGAGGGACATCAGAATTTGAGTTGAACCTATGGTTGGGTTGCACACTTTTTATAAATTGTCAAGGAATGTTATTTTAACTTTGAAGGCACAAGGGATTGATTACCTTGCACAAGAAGGGACTAATGTTCTGGAGGGACTTATTTTTACAATGTGGAAAAAGGCAGAATCTTTAGGGCTGGAAGGAGGTCTAAAAGATGAATGGACAAATTACATTAAAGGATTGGTGAGTTCTGGAATTGAACTTAATTAGGAGAAATATAGGGTACTATGGTCTTGGGATACAAAAAAAGGACAAGTAAATGCCAAACAATCCTATAAAGTTCAAGTGTTGGAGGGCAATGAAGAAGAAACAAAATACTGGTATTCAAAGATATGGGAGTGGCAATTGCCTTTAAAAGTAAAACTTTTTATCTGGTTATTGCTGGAACGGAGAATACTTACTCGGGAAAACTTGAACAAAATGGGTATCTTTTGTCTTAGTTTATGTGTTTTGTGTGGGAACAGTGAGGAAACTATGTCCCATATTTTTGGGGATTACAGTTTCATAAATGGTATTTGGAAGACTATAACAAAAGAATTAAAATTGGACAATAGTTTTCAATGAAGTGGGCAGAGGCAAGAACTCAACACAAAATTCAATCAAACTGGAAATTGATTTGCCAATTGCTTGCAAGACAATTATAGTCGCCTCCTTTTTATAGATTCCTTTAGAAGGATCCTGAATATCCAAAGAATTCATGAAGCGGATGGAGTGTCGGTGGTTAATTCGGTGATGGAATTGTCTGGAAGGTGATGGAAGCGTCGGTGGTAGGTAGAAATTAAATTTTGCGACACTCCCCCCTAATTTCTACTACTAATTACATCAATATTTATAATTCCTAGAGCTTCTCTTACTAAAATTGGTCTTGTGGTAAATCCTTTGTAAATTTGTTTGGAAGTTGCTCCTTTGATCTACAATGTTGTAGGATGATTTCTCCATTGTTGACAAGTTCTTGAATGAAGTGATATCTCTTGTCAATATGCTTTGTCCTCTTGTGAAAAACATGATTCTTTGATAATGCAATGGTGGACTTGTTGTCACAATAGATTGTAGTAGTCTCCTCTTGATTATGCATTAGATCCTTCAATATTCTTTGCATCCAAACTGCTTGACATGTTGTTGATGTACCTGCTACATACTCTGCTTCATCTGATGAGATTATTAATATTGGTTTCTTCTTTGTTTCCCATGCCGCAACTCATGTTCCAAGATAAAATTCATATCCATATGTGCTCTTTTTGTCATCAATGATTCCTACAAAATCATTATCTGTATATCCAACCAAGTGCAAATTATTTGAAGTAGAATATAGTATGCCATGAGTCATAGTTCCTACAATGTATCTTAATAACCCTTTTCATGCTTTCCAATGTGGATTCTTTGGTGTGTCCATGAATCTAGAAATCAGACTAACTCCATACATTATATCTGGCCTAATTGCGGTGAGATACATCAAACTTCCAACCAATTTTCTGAATACAGTTGAATCAAAATTCATCTCATTTTGTTCTCTACTTAGTTTTGTGTCAACTTCCACAGGTGTAGAAACTGGACTGGAGTTTATCATTCTAAACCTTTTTAAAACATCTTTTGCATATTTACCTTGACAGATGAAAGTGCCTTTATCATTTTGTGTGACTTCAATGCCAAGAAAATATTTCATTAACCCCAAGTCTGTCATCTCAGATTCCTTCTTCATTGCTGATTTAAACATATCAATAGAGAGGTTACCTATATAGATCAAATCATCAACATATAGGAAAACAATCAAGATCTGACCTTGTTCATTGACTTTGGTGTATAGTGTAGCCTCACTAGTGCTTCTTATTTAATCATTTTTTATCATGTATGAATCTATCTTGCTATACCAAGCCCTTGGTGCTTGCTTCAATCCATAAAGTGTCTTCTTTAACATGCAAACCTTGTCTTTTTTTCCTTTTACTTCATATCCTGGTGGTTGTTTCACATAGACTTCTTCTTCTAAATATCCATTCAAGAAGGATGATTTGACATCCATTTTATAAACTTTCCAATTGTGTTTAGTTGCAATAGCTAGTACCATCCTAATTTTGTTAAGCCTTGCTATGGGTGAAAATGTTTCATTGTAATCAACTCCATATTCTTGTGCAAATCCTTTAGCTACTAATATTGCCTTATACTTGTCAACTTCTCCATTTGTCTTGTATTTAGTTTTATACACCCATTTCACACCTATGCATTCTTTCTCCTTAGGTAAATCAACTAGATCCCATGTATCATTTTTCTTAATAGATTCCATTTATTCATTCATTGCATTAATCCAATGTTCTTCCTTAATTTCATMCTCAAAATATATATGATCTTGAGTAAATAGAGAAAAATTGGATTGTGAATCTATCATATCTCCTTGATCATATATTTCTTSCAAGCTTCTAGTYTTTTTKCCTCTKAATCTTGATCTTAATGATTCAAGTGTAGKATTTGAGTCATAACTTACTTGTGGACTTGATGTTTCTCCTTGATYAGCTTCCCTTTGTGAGTTTTCTTCTTGTGGAATTCTTGATGGTATTCCTCCTTGCTCATTTGATTGTTCTCCTTGACCTTTGTCTCTTTGTTCTTCATATGGTATTGTTGTACCTGTAATTGTCTTGTCTATATTGCCATCCCATGATTCTTCCTCTTTGAATACAACATCTCTACCTACAATGACCTTCTTGGTTATAGGATTAAACAACTTATATGCCTTAGATTGTTCATCATAACCAATAAAAATGCATTTTTCACTTTTATCATCCAATTTACTACTTGTTTGTTTAGGCACATGTGCATATGCAATGCAACCAAATACTTTAGAATGAGAAACACTATGATTCTTATCACTCCACACTTGTTGAGGAATCATGTCCCTCACAATCTTTGTTGGACTCCTGTTAAATATATACACTGCACAAGCTACATCTTCAGCCCAATATTCATTAGATAGATTCTTGGCTTTCAACGTGGTTCTTTCCATCTCCATTATTGTACGATTCTTCCATTCTGCAACACCATTATGTTGAGGTGTAGAGCTTGTAGTGAACTGCTTCTTTATTCCATGATACCTGCAATACTCCAAAAACTCATTTGACTTGTATTCTCCTCCTCTATATGATATTAATATCTTAATAGATAGGCCACTATGTTTCTCAACCAATGCCTTGAATTCCTTAAACTTGTCAAATTTTTCAGATTCATGTTTGAGGAAATAAACCCATGTTTTCCTACTATAGTCATCAATGAATGTTAGAAAGTATATGATCCCCCCTAATGATGGTGTTTGCATCGGACCACATAAATTTGTATGCATAATTTCTAAAGGTGCCAAAGCTCTATATGACATCTCTTTTGGAAAGATTTTCCTATGTTGCTTGCCCAAAATACAACTTTCACATGAACTTATTGGTGCTTGAATAGGTGGTAAAACTCTTACCATTTCATTTATTTGCAATAAACACAATACTTTAAAGTTTAGATGGCCATACCTCAAGTTTCATATCCATGCTTGATATTGACTTTATGCCTTGAAACTTGCTCCAATCTTCTCCATCATTTCACTTTTCATGTGAAGTGGGAACATTCTGTTGTCTATCATTTTAATCTTTGCAATCACCATTTTATTAGGAGGAATATCAAATATAGTGCATACATTATTCTCAAAATAAAATCTATAACTCTTTTGAGTAAGTTGTCCCACACTTATGAGATTATGCTTCAAACCAGACACAAAATAAATGCAAGGAATAGTTTTCTTTCCACTATTTGTTATTACATTGATTGCACATTTTCCCATGACTTCTACAATATTATCATTACCCAATTTAATTTTTGCTTTAAATGATGTATACAAATCATCAAACAACCCTTTATTTCCATTCATATGGTTACTACAACCACTATCAAGAAACCAAATGTTACTTGCATTTTCTTGAGCTACATCACATGTAATAAACAATGTCTCAGAACTACTCTCAGAGAAATGTGCATTATGATTTCTCATATGATGCAGGAGCATCGCTCCACATCGTCAGCCAGCCAACAGCCAAGCCAGCGAATTCAAACCGCACACTAAAAGAGAGGCACAGTCCTCATTTAAATTTGAAATGAATGTAACTAAATGTCGTAGGTTGGTGAGCCATGGAAGACGTGCCTTTGTGCAGGCGTTAGATAGGATCGACTTAAATGCTCGATCGGCTGAGATCTAGGTCCAGACGCTGGACTAGACAGCCATTGAATGTAATTTATTAGAGTAGGTGAACCTGGAGGGAAGCACTGAGAGCCCTCAGGTAAAAGAGATTTTCAGATCTCATTTTGAGTAGTGGTAGATTTGAAGTTGAGTTAGAGTAGAGAGGAGCCAGAGAGAGCTCAGGAACACCATTGTAAATTCAGGCATTTGCCATTGTTAATATAGCAGAGCAGTTTTTCCTGCATGTCATTCTGTGTTATATGGGTGTCTGTGAGTGTTCCTTTTATATAGTGAATGTATGTGTGTGAATGCATTCTGCAGGAGTTGTGTTTGATTTCAAGGTTGAAGGTCTTTGAGGCTTCACACCAGGAGGGTGTGACAGAATGTTAAGGGTTCTGAGAGCCGTGCACAGAGGTTGCATTTCTGAACTCTGCAGAGTCAGGAAAAGACGTGCTGAGGCACAGGAACTGGAATCATCAACTTGGGAGAAGAAGACCTGTGAGGTTGCTAAATACCTTGGAGGTAAGGCTGTGTGGCTAAGACACAGTTGCAGACAAAACTTAGCTATGATTTTTGTGGAGCTCTGCCAGGTGAGCATCGAGCATATGCACAGTGGTGCTGAAGAAGAACTTTGTTGAGAGGTTGAAGGAGAAGACAGAATCACTGAGGATTCTGTGAGAGCTCTTCCAAGTGGGCATTGAGCGTGTGTACAAGAGTACACAAAGGAAGAAACTCTGCTGAGAGTTCAGAAGAGACAGAATCACTGAGGATTCTATAAGAGCTCTACCAGGTGGGCATTGAGTTGGTGCAAAGGGTGCACAGGAACCCAGAACTACTGAACGTTCTATGGAGAAGATACTCTGCTAGAAGGGCGTTGAGAAAGTGTACAGATAGGCACAGAAGGAGAAAAGAACTCTTTGAGTTCGGGAGCTGAAAGAAGAGTCCACTGAGGGACCTTTACTGGGTTGTTGAACACCCAGGGAGACTCAGCAGGCGGTTTCTTGAGCAGAGAGCCAGGAAGGAATTACTTCTCCATATGAAGGAGAAGAAGGATAAAATCCCTCAAGGGGTCTGAGCATTCGAAGAAGCTCAGGAGATACAGCGTGGTATATGCGCGATGAATCTACAGGAGGTAGAGGCCAAATCTCCAAAGATTTGTGGAGAATCTCAGGAAGGGCAGTGCTTTTACGTGCATCGGCGAGGCTCGAAGTCGAGAAGCAGCCAGAGAGAAGAAATATAGAAAAGTTTGAGGCCTTTAGAACCTTTGAAATTCTCCCAAGGCGGGACGAAAATATAAGGAGTCTCTGGTGAGAGCACAGCAGCCGTTGGATTGGCAGTTAGAGAGATCTGGACCATCGAGGAGATTTACGTCCAGGAGGAGCCACAGCAGGAGGAAACCGACAGCCATCGGATCTCATACTGAAATCCCGTCAGCCGTTGGATCGGGAGGAATTGCGCGAAGGCTAGCCTCAGGAGGAGGAGCGCACAGGAAGACAGGTCTGAGCTGTTAGATTTAGTGCAAGATCGCCGACAGTCGTCAGGTCTGCAGAAGCTATGAGGGAGATAAGTTCTCGTGGACATGAGGAGAAGTCCTGACAGTCATCGGGATATTGACCATCGGGAAATCAGAGTTCTCGAGGTCATGTGAACTAGGACATCAATTGGCACGAAATCCCGATGAGGATCTGGACCGTCCATTGGTAGAGGACACATGGTGGAGATCAGCGCCATCGACGTTTGGCACATCGGGAAATCGGTGTTCCCGTGGACAAGGCATCAGGAAAATTTAGGAGAAAACGTCGACACTATCTGAACCATTCGTTTGAAGGAAGTGTGTCAGAGATCGGGAACGAGTCAGCATATCGCCAATCGGGAAATCAGAGTTTCCGAGGAAAGGAGAACCGGGGCGTCGAAAGTCTCGAAATAGAGACATTGGATCAGGATCGTCCATTGAGAAGGATGCATGGCGAGCATTAGCGCCATCGAAGAAAGTCCCGATAGGAGGTCGTTCATCGACGAATCGACAATCGAAGTTTTGCGAGTCCTGGGGACAAGGCACTCAAGACCCTTGAAGTCGCGAAATTGCGAGGAGAAATCGGGACCATCCATCTGAGGAGGATAGGTGGCAAAGATCTGGATGATCTCGCGAACTCGGGGGTTCGCAGGTTGAGAGCCCAATTATTGGGTACCCCAAGTCACGAAGCGACGAAGTGGTGAGAAGACAGGAGTCGTCCATCTGGAGAGGACGCATGGCAAAGATCGAGGAGATCTCGCGAACTCGGGAGTTCGCAGGGTGAAAGCCCAAACATTGGGTATCCCAAGTCGCGAAGTGGCAAGTAGAGAGAGAAGGACAGTCGTTGGATCCAGATCATAGGAGGATCGTTGGATCCGCACGTGGGATCGCGTATCGGCGTCTCGCGAGAAGAAGCTCGAGAATTTGGACGCAGGGATCGTGAGGTTGCGAGAAGAGATATCCCGACAGCTGGAGGAGCCGTGTGGGCCACAACGCAAGATAGTGGAAGACAAGTGTCAAAGGACCGAGCATCGTCGACATATCGGGAGTCTTGAGACTAAGGGTGCAAGGCCTGTTGAACCTCAAATAGTGAGAAGAGACCACAACTGTGGATCTCAGATAGGACAGGTGTCAAGCATCCAAGAAGCATCGCAAATCGGGAAATTGCGAGTCCCGAGGACATGCGCATTGTGTCATCACAAATGCCGAAACTCCGATGGAGGTAAGGCCACGATCACACGGAGACAAGTCATATGGACCAGAGCCTAGCTAGGAGGGGCTAAGTGTAAAGGAGAGCTCATCGAGAAATTGGAAGCTGAAATCCCGATAGGGTAGTATAGGACCGTGGTCTTATGAATTTGGTCATATGAGCGGGAGCTGAACCAGGAGGGCTAGCGCATAAAGGAGAAGGAGCTCATCGCGAATCGGGGATTTGAAAGTACAGTGACTCTCGACAGCAGGAACCCTGAAACCCCGATAGTGAGTCGGGGGATAACCACGGTCAGGTGCAGAGGCCATGAGGAAGTGGGAAAAAGGACCCGTGGACTGGGTCGAGAATCTAAAGAACCAATTCGACTCAGCAGACAGAGAAATTGAACGATCCTGTGAGAAGGAGGTTGAGGTGAAGATACCCTGTGGGGTGTTAGGAAGGACCTCGCCTGTGTCAGGTGGTATCAGAGCGGGAATCTGTCTGTATCTTGCGGACAGAGAAGGCAGAGGAAGACAGAGTTACTGAGTACTCTATGAGTACTTGTTTACAGGTAGGCAGCAGTCCATAGACAATCAGCAGGACTGTAGGATGAAGCTGAGCACTCAGGATTGCAGGAGTGAAAGCAACAGATCTGTCAGGGAGGTAGATAGACACAGCAAGATGGCTACTGAAGGCCATAAAAAGAAGAGCAAGGAAGAAAAGCTTGCCGAATGGGATGAAGAAGAGACTAGAAAGCTCTATGAATTAAAGGCAGACATAGAGAACCTGGAACTGCGAATGCGGCAGGATAGGAGGATGAGACGAGTGCGTGAATTGCCCATGAAGAAGGCAAAAGAAAAATGGCCAGTCAGAGAGTTGATGGTCATGAGACAGCGCATGCTGTTGAGAAGATGGTTGAGGTATGCTGAAAACCTTAGGGCCATAGAAGAAAATATGATTTGTCACTGTTGGCCAGAGACTGGGAGAAGTCTCGATGATTTTGAGGATGAATTGGGATCGTCTGATGATCTCAAGGACTACCAGGAGGGCAGAGAAGAAATTCCAGTTTGCCATGAGGGAAACGAGATGAGATCAGTTGAAGATCTCATGGACTGTCAGGAGGACAGTGAGAAATTTTTGCATTTCCAGCTGGGCAATGATCAGAGATCGTTGTGGGATCTCGAAGACTTCTAGGAGGGCATCTGAAGCATATTAAACTACCAGGTGGGCAGAGATGAGAATGCGAGACCATCTGAGGGTCTCATGGACTCAGAGAAGAGTTCAATTCAGCAAGGAGTGTTGATGAAGATGGGATCGGTTGATCTCATGGTCTGCCAGGGAGGCAACAACAGCATCTCATATTTCCAGGTGGGCAGGGATGAGCAGATGAGACTATCTGTGGGTCTCATAGACTCAGAAATGAGTTGGAATCAGCCAGAGAAGATGACAGAGAAGATGGAAAAGGATCAGCAGGTGCAGCTGACAGAGGAGAAGGAAGATCATAATGATATTTTGATGATTGGGGGAATTGGGATATTCCTACCATTTTCCCAGGAGGAGGCAGAAAATTCTGTGGCAGATGATACAACAACAGCAGGGGAAAAGTCAGCTATGACTGTCAAAAGGAAATTGGAGCAGACTTTGGAAGCTGCCCAAGCAGAAGAAAGAAAATAAAATGAGCGTTCTGAGGAACGACTCGATGATTTCAGTTAGAAAGCTAAGAGCGTTGTAGCATTGGAGCTGACAGCAGAAGAAGAAGCAGAAGCGGAAGAAGAGAGTGAGCATTCCGAGGAATGGCTCAACGCATTCAGCATTGAAGCTGAAAAGACTGCAACATGGGAGTTTTTGGACGAAGAGGAAGGAGAAGCAGACAACATGTGCTTTGCTGATCTGTGGGATCAACTAGAAGCCCTGGAGGAAAGGATAAAAATGCAGGGCGTGCACATCCAACAGGTGAAGTTGGAAATGGATGAGGAAGGCATGGGAGATCATTATGATCTGCCCAATGGCCAAAATTTTTTAAAGCTGAGGAGACTGCATGAACTAGACCAGCCAAGGGAGCAAATGGATAATGTGATAGAAGACATCAGAAGGCTGATGTTGGGGTCAGCAGAAACTGCCAGCAAGGAGAGCCTGAGCAGAAGAGCAACAGTAGCAGCAGCACAGCAAAGAAGTAGCAACAACAGAGTGGAGCAGATGGAAAGCTCCAAAGACTGATTTGGGATCCAGGAGGATTTCCAACAGCTCAGAGGGGAAGCTCATGAGCAGGAGCTCATGATTTTTGCAGCTGTAGAGTATGATGCAGGAGCATTGGTCCACATCGTCAGCCAACCAGCAACCACGCCAGCGAATTCAAATCGCATGCTAAAAGAGAGGCGTAGTCCTCATTTAAATTTGAAATGAATGTAATTAAATGTCTTAGGCTAGTGAGCCATGGAAGTCATGCCTTTGTGCAGGCGTTAGATAGGATCAACTTAAATGCTATATCGACTGAGATCTAGGTCCAGACGCTGGACTAGACAGCCATTGAATGTAATTTATTAGAGTAGGTGAACCTGGAGGGAAGTGCTAAGAGCCCTCAGGTAAAAGAGATTTTCAGATCTCATTTTGAGTAGTGGTAGAGTTGAAGTTGAGTTAGAGTAGAGAGGAGCCAGAGAGAGCTCAGGAACACCATTGTAAATTTAGGCATTTGCCATTGTTAATATAGCAGAGCAGTTTTTCCTGCATGTCATTCTGTGTTATATGGGTGTCTGTGAGTGTTCCTTTTATATAGTGAATGTATGTGTGTGAATGCATTCTGCAGGAGTTGTGTTTGATTTCAGGGTTGAAGGTCTTTGAGGCTTCACACCAGGAGGGTGTGACAGAATGCTGAGGGTTTTGAGAGCCGTGCATAGAGGTTGCATTTCTGAACTCTGTGGAGTCAGGCAAAGATGTGCTGAGGCACAGGAACTGGAATCATCAACTTGGCAGAAGAAGACCTGTGAGGTTTCTGAATACCTTGGAGGCAAGGATGTGTGGCTGAGACACAGTTGCATACAAAACTTATCTGTGATTTCTATGGAGCTCTGCCAGGTGAGCATCGAGCATATGCACAGTGGTGCTGAAGAAGAACTATGTTGAGAGGTTGAAGGAGAAGACAGAATCACTGAGGATTCTGTGAGAGCTCTGCCAAGTGGGCATTGAGCGTGTGTACAAGAGTGCACAAAGGAAGGAACTCTGCTGAGAGTTCAGAAGAGACAGAATCACTAAGGATTCTGTAAGAGCTCTGCCAGGTGGGCATTGAGCTGGTGCAAAGGGTGCACAGGAACCTAGAACTATTGAACGTTCTGTGGAGAAGATACTCTGCCAGAAGGGTGTCGAGGAAGTGTGCAGATAGGCACAGAAGGAGAAAAGAACTCTTTGAGTTCGGGAGCTGAAAGAAGAGTCCACTAAGGGACCTTTACTGGGTTGTTGAACACCCAGGGAGACTCAGTAGGCGGTTGCTTGAGAAGAAAGCCAAGAATGAATTACTTCTCCATCTGAAGGAGAAGAAGGATAAAATCCCTTAAGGGGTCTGAGTGTTCAAAGAATCTCAGGAGAGATAGTGTGGTATATGCGCAACAACTCTACACGAGGTAAGCGCCAAATCTCCAAATATTTTTGGAGAAGCTCAGGAAGGGAAGCACTTTTACGCGCATCGGCGAGGCTCGAAGTTGAGGAGCAGCCAGAGAGAAGAAAGACAGCAAAGGTTGAGGCCTTTAGAACCTTGGAAATTCTCCCAAGGCAGGACGAAAACACAAGGAGGCTCTGGTGAGAGCACAACAGCCGTTGGATTGGCAGTTAGAGAGATCTGGACCGTCGAGGAGATTTACGTCCAAGAGGAGCCACAACAGGAGGAAACTGACAGCCGTCGGATCTCATACTGAAATCCCGTCAACCGTTGGATCGGGAGGAGTTGTGCGGAGGTTAGCCTCAGGAGGAG
The DNA here is from genome assembly GCA_010110895.2 of Picea sitchensis. Lineage (NCBI taxonomy): Eukaryota > Viridiplantae > Streptophyta > Pinopsida > Pinales > Pinaceae > Picea > Picea sitchensis. Next base: position 33,640 of record SNQJ01S0031130.1, read on the forward strand.
GAGCGCACATGAAGACAGGTCTGAGCCGTTAGATTTAGTGCAAGATCGTCGACAGCCATCAGATCTGTAGAAGCTGGGAGGGAGATAAGTCCTCGTGGACAGGAGGAGAAGTCCCAACAATCATCGGGATATTGACCATCGGGAAATCAGAGTTCTCGAGGTCGTGTGAACCAGGACATCAATCGGTGCAAAATCCCGACGAGGATCTGGACCATCCATTGGTAGAGGACACGTGGCAGAGATCAATGCCATCGACGTTTGGCGCATCAGGAAATCGGCGTTCCCATGGACAAGGAATCGGGAAAATTTAGGAGAAAACCCCGACACTATCTGAACCATTCATTTGAAGGACGCATGTCAGAGATCGGGAGCGAGTCGGTATATCACCAATAGGGAAATCAGAGTTTCCAAGGACAGGAGAACTGGGGCGTCGAAAGTCTTGAAATCGCGACATTGGATCGGGATCGTCCATTGAGAAGGACGCGTGGCGAGCATCAGCGCCATCGGTGAAAGTCCCGACAGGAGGTCCTTCATCGACGAATCAGCAATCGGAGTTTTGGAGTCTTGGGGACAAGGCACTCAGGACCCTTGAAGTCGCGAAATCGCAATGAGAAATCGGGACCGTCCATCTGAGGAGGACAGGTGGCAGAGATCGGGATGATCTCGCGAACTCAGGGGTTCGTAGGTTGAGAGCCCAAGTATTGGGTACCCCAAGTCACGAAGTGGCGAGAAGATAGGAGCCATCCATCTGGAGAGGACACGTGGCAGAGATCGAGGAGATCTCGCGAACTCGGGAGTTTGCAGGGTGAAAGCCCAAACATTGGGTATCCGAAGTTGCGAAGGGGCAAGTAGCGAGAGAAGGACAGTCGTTGGATCCAGATCATAGGAGGATCGTTGGATCCGCACGTGGGATCGCGTATCGGCATCTCGCGAGAAGAGGCTCGAGAATTTGGACGCAGGGACCGCGAGGTTGCGAGAAGCGATATCCCGACAGCTGGAGGAGTCGTGTAGGCCACAACGCAAGATAGTGGAAGACAGGTGTCAAAGGACCGGGCGTCATCGACATATCGAGAGTCTTGAGACTAAGGGTGCGAGGCCTCTTGAACCTCAAATAGTGAGAAGAGACCACAGCTGTGGATCTCAGATAGGATAGGTTTCAGGCATCTAGGAATCATCGCAAATTGGGAAATCGCGAGTCCCGGGGACATGCGCATTGTGTCATCGCAAACGCCGAAACTCCGATGGAGGTAATTCCTTGATCACACGGAGACAGGTCATATGGACCAGAGCCTAGCCAGGAGGGGCTAAGGGAAAAGGAGAGCTCATCGGGAAATTGAAAGTTGAAATCCCGATAGGGGAGTATAGGACTGTGGTCTTATGAATTTGGTCATATGAGCGGGAGCTGAGCCAGGAGGGCCAGCGCATAAAGGAGAAAGAGCTCATCGCGAATCGGGGATTTGAGAGTACAGTGACTCTCGACAACAGGAACCCCGAAACCCCGATAGTGACTCAGGGGATAACCACGGTTAGGTGCAGACGCCCTGAGGAAGTGGGAAAAAGGACCTGTGGACTGGGTCGAGAATCTAAAGAACCAATTCGACTCAGCAGACGGAGAAATTGAATGATCCTGTGAGCCTGCAGGTGAGGTCCTTCCTAACACCCTGTAGGTTGAGGTGAAGAGACCCTGCAGGGTGTTAGGAAGGACCTCACCTACATCATCATATCTGCTTGTTTCTTTTGGCACTCATTTGCAAAGTGATCATACTTCCTGCAATAATAACATTGAATCATTGATTTGTCATAACTTTGTGATGCATGATTGTGATTTATTTCCCTTGAGCTGAAACTTTGATTTCTCCCTCCTCTTTGGTCTTGATTCTTTCTTTCTTCTCTTTGAAAATTATTTCTTCCTCTTCCTCTGAATCCTGGATTTCCTCTTCATCTTCCTCTGAATCCTGGATTTCCTCTTCCTCTTCCTCTGCCAAATTTCATTTGTGTTTTGAATGCATGCTCCAATGAGGTATTGTCATTCTTGTTCAACCTATCTTCATAATTTTTCAAGGAGCCAACCAAATCATCCATAGAATATGTAGTCAAATATTTAGATTCTTCAATTACCACAACAATTGCATCAAATTTTCTAGGAAAAATTTTTAAAACCTTTTCTACAACCTTCTCATCTGCTAGCTCATCACAATTTTTCCTTATTTGATTAACCAAATCTGTAACATGATATGTAAACTGTTCCATTGAATTAGAATCTTTCATTTGCAGATTTTAAAATTCCCTTCTAAGTGATTGGAGTTTGGAAATTTTGCCTTGCTAGTGCCTTGATATGTTATCTCTAGAATGTCCCGTGCTTGCTTGGTTGTAGTGGCTGGTTTAATCCTTCCAACAACCGAATCGTACAATGCTTGTCCAATTATTTGCAAATCTCTTTTATTCTTTTTCCTATTTTCATCAAGCTTTTTCTTTTCATCAACCCTCAAAATAGACTCATCTTGTGATTCAATATAACGATTCATTACTATATCTGATAGCTCATATGAATTAAATGCTAATTTCATTCTAAATTCCCAATTATCATAAATTTTCCCAACAAATATTGGAATCATAAGTTGGTGATACATTCCTGATGCCATTCTTTTAAAAAAAAAATCAAGCAGAAAATACTCAACACCCCTCAGCATTGTTCTTATGTCCTTCAAATCTATACAATAATATAATACATCCACAAATAACAAGGTTGTTTCCGCTCTTATCAATATGTGCAACTTTGATTTTAGAGAGATAGTATGCAGATGAAGACTTCAATGGCTACAACCTAATAAAAAATACAGTTAACATCATATCACAAGATCACAATCCTAGCAAAGAATAACTTGACTCTTTTTAGCGAAGTTTTGGAAAACACATATTGAAGGAAAACACACTAATTTAATTATTTGACATTTCTCTAATTTTGCAAAAGGAAGTGCAAATATAGAGGAAAAAATATCTCAGCCACATATATGGTCTTACAAGCAGCGAATGTTACCATCTGCTCAGAATGTTACCAGAATCCAATGTTTCTTAGCTCGTGAATGATCTGATTCCTTCTCCTAGTCCTTATATCTCTCCAGCCCTTTGTTCTAGTCTCAATTTTCAGAAGTCTGTTAGAAGTTACAACATCAGTGGTCATCTGATCATCAAACATATCATGAGGCCATGCTGACACGGGAGCTCTCTGGAAAGGCTTAGAAAGAGTGTACGACACGGAGTGGTTTTCTAATCGCGATAGTCCTCTCCTTCGCACTCGCCCCATTGTCTTTCCATTTGATTCCCCAACTCTGCCTCTACCTCCATGGATCAATTGTCACCCTCATATCTATGGCACAACATGCACTTCTCCTCAATGCAATGCACATGAGGCTCTCTTTTCCTTGATTTGTGGCCTCTTCTCTGGTTCTGCAGATCCTCATCAATTGCAACGTCTTCTTCTCAACACAATGCATAACATACTCTCAACCTTATGACACCCAGGGCAACTCAATACACAACATACAAATCTCATGGTACTCACTGCTCACATTGCTAGCCTTGCTCTGATACCACGATGAAGTAGGCAGAGGAAAGAACTCAACAGAGAATTCAATAAAACTACAAATTGATTTTCCAATTGCTTGCAAGACAATTACAGTCGCCTCCTTTTTATCGAGGTCTTTAGAATGATCTAAAAAATACAGAGAATTATTCAAATGAATGGAGTATCGGTGGTTAATTCGATGATGGAATTGTCTAGAATGTAGTGGAAGCACCGATGGTAGGTAGAAATTAAAATGTCTAGTAGGAAAGCAGGTTAGATTGTGGATAGTTAACAAAAATGGATAAGGGTAAAGGATAATTGGAAAGGAATCCGTTGTTTAATTTGTTGGGAGGTTTGGAAGCATAGGAATTTGGTTATATTTGAAGACCATCCCACAAATAAAGTTAGATTATGTAAATCTATTATGATTCAGGAGAACAAAAAATTGCACAAGTCTCTAAGAATATAAGGATTGAAAGGCCACCCATACTTGTTTGGGATTTGACACTTTGATGGGGCATCACAGGAAAGAGGCTCTAAATGTGGGGCTGGATCTTTATTGAAAAACTGATTTGTTAACACCATATGTCACTCTTGGATTGTAGTAGGAGTAATCCTGATACCCATCAGTTTGTATGTCACAATTTCTTTATAAGGGTGATCGAAAGAGAACAGACTCAGAACAATATCATTTGAACTCAGAATCCTGGACTGGGCTATGCATTGACAAGCGAGGTCTTAGTTTAGCTTCAAACAGTAAGTTGTAGTAAGGGTGAGTAGGAGGAATACTTTGGTGGGAAAATGTAAAGGTCTGATGTAGGCATCAAGCTTCCAAAAAACCAAAGAGGAAGAACTTAAACACAAGAACTTCTTGTATTCAAATTACAAGAACACTAAAAGAAATCATAACAACATTACCATAAAACATTTATCATAACATAGTCACAATGATTCATGTGAATCATTCAATCATGAAATCTCTCAGTATTAGATGGAAACAAGATGGAGTAGGAAGTCGATTGTCATTAAACAAGAAGTCTCACATACATATACATAACCATGGAAACCAGTGCTTCATTAAAACTTTACAGTAGGGAGCTCGGCTCTACCATCCATACCAATAAAAATGGAAACAATGCCTCTAAATACTAGGAGCTAGCTCAACCTCCAAAGGCATGATCGTATCATGAGTTCAAAGCTTCACGCAGGCGAGTTTTCTTGTCAGGCTGTGCATGCAGACGTTGGTCAGACTACCCATGCAGTCGACTGTCAGACACAATCTTTGTCAGGCTGGACTGACAGTCACCTTCTGTGCTTTGTCTCTTTATGTCCTTCTATTTATGGAAGGAGACGACGTTCAATCACCATAAACCACCTTAATAATTGCTTTCTCGAGATTAGGTAAGGACTAGTCAACTCTGCTTCTTAGACAACGTGGAGGCCTTTCCTTGGCCACTGCCACTTCGTTGGATTGCTATGAGGGGGTCCGGCCTGCGAACATGGACGAGGATCTAACGAGGAGGGCGATGGTGCCAACAATGTGGAGGTGAGACGAGGGGTGTTGAAGTGGAAGCACTAGGTGGCAGAGAATGGGGGCTATGACACCAGATGAGGAGTGCCGCGAGAATAAGGATATGAAATAGGTGGAAGTGGCATGGAGCACAGGGGCACAGGTCTCAGGAAATAAGAGGGACGAAGGGAATGGGGGCATGACACTTGGGAGAGTGGAGGACATGTGTGTGATGGTGAAAGGTAGGAAGGAAGTGGGAGATGTGATAGGGGAATAGGAGAGGCAGAGTGGGGGACATCTGTCACAAGTAAGCAAAGGTGGTAAGCAAAGGAAGAAGCATTAAGGGGATTTAGGGGGGACCCACATGAAACTGTCCATATTGGATTCCCCCCATTAAAGGAAGAACGACAAGGGGGTTTGGAATGAGACCTTAGTCATCCATTTGGGTGCTTAAATATCGATCATTGAAACTTGTACGCCCTCACATTGGACCCCCTCGCCACCCATTAAAGGCAGAATGATTGGGGGCGGGGGGGGGTCCATAATTGGACCCTAACCATAGATCTGGGCATGCAGATTGTATCCACTCAGATCCACATGCCCGATAACACCTATATCGGTCCCCCCCCCTGTGCATTAAAGGCAAAGAGGTGGGGAGGTCTATAATTGAATCCCGACCGCAGATCTAGGCGTGCATATTCTGGTCACCCAGATCTGCCTGCTGCTTAGCACATTGTATATTTTGCACCCCAAACTTAGGATAAGTGGGTTTTTTTAACCCATTTCTTCCCCTTTTTTCTCCAAAGGAGGGCCATTCATAAGGAAAACACCCCATACATGTTTCTATTATAACATTAGGCTCCATGGGGGATGGCATGCCCCCTGCGGGCTACCAAGAACTCTTTTTGTAGCCTCATTGGCTCGCTGAAAGGTTGCCCCTGCATTCATCAAACCAAAGGGCATTTTGGCATACATGAATGTACCCCAAGGAGTGGTGAATGTTGTCTTTTCTCTGTCCTCCGGCAGGACATAAATCTGATTGTAGTCAAAGAATCCATCAATCATGGAAATCCTGGATGCTCTTGTTACCCTTTGCAATATATGTTCCATCTTGGGCAAGCGGTAATTTTCCTTCTTTGAGCTTCTATTCAAATTTTAGAAATCAACATAGAGTCTGATTTCTCCACTTTTCTTCCTCACTGGGACTAAATTGGCCACCCATTCAGAATATCTCAAAGGGACTATGATTTGGGCATCCAACAACTTCTTTACTTCATTTTCCATGATAGGCAACAACATAGGATTGATTTGTCTTAGCTTCTACCTGAATGGATTGGCCTCCTCTTTTAGTGGGATCTTTTGCTCAATGACAGTTGTGTTGTATGTCTTGAGATCCTCATAAGTCCAAGCAAACACATCAGCAAATTCCCTTAATAACTCAGCATACTCAGTCCTTTTCTCCTTTATCAAACTACCTGAAAATTTGATAAACTTTGGCTCCTCCTATGGGCCAATGTTGGACTCAGTTACATTAGCATCCCCATTTGAAACTTTACCCTTTACTTCCACATCATTCCCATTGAACAATCTTTCTAAAGGAACTAGTCCCTTTGGAATGTGATTGTTAGGCAACTGCACAATATGATGATTAGAAATTTTATTTAAAAACACCTTAGGGTGAGAGTCACCTTCAGGGTCATGATCCTAATCAATGTGTAACGCAGAGAACTCATCGACAAACTCAAGAAATTTTATGATTTCACGATCATCTTCAAATACCTTCCAATGCTTGATATTGTCTGGTACATAGGGCCTATATCTTATCTCAACATCATATTTGAACTTGGGTGGTAGAGGGATCCTAAACTGGCTAGCTGAGACAACTAGGCAATCGACCAAAGTATTTTCCTCCCTTGGAATGAATGAAATGTTGAAGGCTAAGAAGAAAATGTCAATTAAGTCCCAAACCTCATTTTTGTAACTTCTGAGTTGAGGATTCTTAACCCGATAACCATTTCTGACCTGTTGAACTATCAACTTAGCATATCTGAACACTGTTACCTCTTCAGTTCCCATTTCCTTTGTAGCCCTTAAACCTAGAACAAGAGCTTTATATTCAGCCACATTATTGGTAGTTTCAAACTCTAGCTTGTATGACAGGGATATGGTTTCCTGACATGGTGACACAAAAACCACTCTAGCACCAACACCTTCACTAAAAGAGGCCCCATCGAAGAACATCTTCCATACAAAAGTAGTTGGAGGAGGAATTTCATGATAATAAATGGGCCTTTTTTTTATTTCAGGAGGGGCTCCAGGAGTATCAGTGAGATGCAACAAACTAGACCCTAGATCAGTGTTAAGTGAAAAGATAGGATGGTTGGTGGGGTTTGTTTCAACACTAATAATATATGTCAACTGGGCTTCACTATAAAGTCTTTTATGCTCCCCCCCAAACACATGAATAGTGGCATATGTGAGGTCCATTTGCAAGGTTCCTCGAAGTATTTTTATCCAAGATCTTGACAACAACATGCCAAACTTTTGGGGAACATCAGCTACTACAATGTACATAACCACACTTTTCATGAGCAGCAGAAACAAGGTTACCACCAGATATTTGATGACTCATAAACATTGGACTCTTCTAGAATCAAAAGAATACAAGTCATGGTAATATTTTGTGACCTCCAACCCAAGTTCTTCCATGAAATTTTTAGGCATGGAATTATGGGAGGCCCTCAAACAGTTATGCAACCCTTTGTCATGTATGTTCAGGGCTATGTAGAATGGAGGGGATGAATCATCTTTGTCTTCCACCATAGGGCCTAGGATGACTGCAGGATTTTCATCTTGCAAGTTAATTGAGTCTGTGGGAATGTATGAGGGTTCAGACTGCAATAGCTTGGAGAGTCTCCTTTTGAAATCTTCATGTTTGACCATTTCAAAGAGGGATACAGGGATTCTAATTTTCTGAATTTCATGCTCAAAATTAAAAGAGGAGGGGGCTTTGGGATTTCTTTTAATTCAATAAAAGGATCTTGGACTACTGGAGAGTGGGCTCAGAGTTTCTTGTCCTTTTTGTTTTCCATATCTTTAGCGGGATTCCCCACTCTGGTAGGTTGCTCAGGAACATTGGGCGTCCCAGCTTTCTTCTTGGACCAGAGGTTATATATATATTGGTTGCTGCTAGCCTTCTCTCACTTGCTCAACTCATTGAGCTAACTGTTCATGAGAGACTCCTCGTATGTTGATTGAGTCAAATGAGGAAAAGGGAGGGTGTCTCCAAAACAATGGATTTCGGGGTAAATCTCTTCTTCTTCCCTCTCCTCGTCATCAACTAGGTTATTTTGAAGAGGGGTTTGAATCCTTTGATCATCTCTATCTCTGTTCCTTTGTTCCCTTGGAATAATCTAAGGAACGTTGTTTTTAGGCCTCCTGAAGTTGCCTCTGTTGTCCACTATTTGAAGATTTATGTATGTCTGCTTCCCTTCAAATTTCATCTTCTCCATCTTTGCAGAAAGAGATTTCACCATCTTGGTCAATTCATCCACTCGAGGGTGAGGCACAAAGGGGTCAGAGGTTGAGGCATCTGATCTTCCCTTTCTTCTATCTGTAACAACCTTATTTATGAGCCTTTCAACTGCCAACACATTAGATTCAACTTCTATGGACGCATATTGCATTTGAGCTAGGGAAATATCTCTTCTCTCTCTCAACAAGTGGTGGAAGTCAGGATCAAATGCATTAGCATAAGAGATTTTGGCAAAGGCTTCTCTGGGCTTGATCTCAGCAGGGATCTTATTATACATTTTATTGAATCTTTTGGAGAAGTCAAAGACAAACTCTCCATTCTTTTTCTTCAAGGATGCAAACTCTATCATGTAATACATGAAGTCTTTTTTATCTCCCCACTGTCTCAGGAAGGCGTTATCCAGAGCTTCAATCACAGCAATGGAACCAGGGATCAATCCTCTAAAATACTTCCTAACTTCACCATCAAGGCTCTCGACAAAGACTCTCATCCAGACTCTCATCCAACAATATTGGGGGGCTCTGATGTCTGATGCACCTTCAGAATCAAAGGCTCAATGTCATTCAATCCCAAGGAAAATATTCAACTTCGTCCCTGATAATGGTGTCAGAAATGTTAGCATCAAATGTCACTCCTAGATTGTAGCAGGAGTTAGCCTGATACCCATCAGTTTGTATGTCACAATTTGTTTATAAGGGTGATTGCAAGAGGACAAACTCATAACAATATCATTTGAACTCAGAATTCTAGACTGGGCTATGCATGGACAAGTGAGGTTCTAGTTTAACTTTAGACAATAAGTTGCAGTAAGGGTGAGTAGGAGGAAGACTTTGGTGGGAAAATGTAAAGGTCTGCTGTAGGCATCAAGATTCCAATAGCCCAAAGAGGAAGAACTTAAACACAAGAACTTCTTGTATTCAAATTACAAGAACATTAAAAGAAATCATAACAGTGTTACCATAAAACATTTATCATAACACAGTCACAATGATTCATGTGAATCATTCAATCATGAAATCTCTCAGTATTAGATGGAAACAAGATGGAGTAGGAAGATGATTGTCATTAAACATGAACTCCCACATACATATGCATAACCAGGGAAACCAATGCTTCGTCAAAACTTTACAGTAGGGATCTCAGCTCTACCATTGATACCAACAAAATTGGAAAAAATGCCTCTAAATACTAGGAGCTAGCTCAACCTCCAAAGGCATGATTGTATCATGAATTCAATGCTTCATGCAGGTGTGTTTCCCTATCAGGCTGTGCATGCAGATGTTGGTCAGACTGCCCATGCAGTCGACTGTCAGACACAATCTTTGTCAGGCTGGACTGATAGTCACCTTCTGTGCTTTGTCTCTTTATGTCCTTCTATTTATGGAAGGAGACGACGTTCAACCACTGTCAACCACCTTAATAATTGCTTTCTCAGGATTAGGTAAGGCCCGATCAACTCTGCTTCTTAGACAATCTGGTGGCCTTTCCTTGGCCACTACAGTTTTGTTGGATTACTACGAGGGGGTCCGACCAGCGAACATGGACGAGGAGGGCGATGGTGCCAATAATGTGGAGGTGAGACAAGGGGTGCTGAAGTGGAATCACTAGGTAGTGGAGAACAAGGGCTATGACACGAGATGAGGAGTGCCACAGGAATATGGATAGGAAACAAGTGGAAGTGGCATGGAACACGGGGGAATAGGTGTCAGGAAATAAGAGGGACGAAGGGAATGGAGGCATGACACCTGGGAGAGTGGTGGAAAGGTGTGTGGTGGTGAAAGGTAGGAAGGAAGTGGGAGATGTGACAGGGGAATAGGAGAGGCAGAGTGGGGGACATTTTTCACCAGGAGGCAAAGGAGGTAAGCAGAGGAAGAAGCAGTAAGGGGCTTTAGGGGGGACCCACACGAAACTTCCCATATCGGATTCCCCCCATTAAAGGAAGAATGAAAAGGGGGTCCAGAATGAGACCTCAGTCGTCAATCTAGGCGCTTAAATCCCGATCGTTGAAACTTGCATGCCCTCACATCGGACCCCCCACCCACCCATTAAAGGAAGAACGATGGGGGGAGGGGGGGGGGGTCCAGAATTGGACCCTAACCATAGATCTGGGTTCTCAGATTCTAACCGCTCATATCCACATGCCCGATAACACCTATATCGAACCCCCCCCCCCTTGTGTTAAAGGAAGAGAGGCGGGGGGGGGGTCCAGAATTGAATATCGACCGTAGATCTTGGCGCGCAGATTTTGTTCACTCAAATCTGCTTATTTCTTAGCACATGTGTATTTTGCACCCCAAACTTAGGATAAGTGGGTTTTTTTTACCCATTTCTTCCCCTTTTTTTGCCAAAGGATGGCCATTCATAAGGAAAACACCCTATACATGTTTCTGTTACAACACGAGTCTTGGGCACTTACAGACTAAAAATGAACTATGGAAAAGGAACCAATACCAGGGGAGAATTGCTTGCACTATGGGTCATTTTATTTTTTGGTTGTATTAAAAAGGTATCAATGTTACAACTGGTAGGTGATTCGAAGGTTACTATCGTCTGGTTTAATAATGAAAATAACCTACAGGTGATATCTGTGTAGCCTTGGATGACTAAGTTTAGATCGTTGAGCTAGAATTTTCAGCAACCCAAAGCACAACATATATACAACACACATAATAAGGATGTTGACCGGCTTTCTAAGGAAGCACTCTTACTGGATGAAGATGGAATATAATTTTCAAAGGAATAAGAAGGACAACCTGAAATATTTGAAAGACTTGATATTGACCTTTAGGTCACTATATGAAATGATACAATTTTGGCTTTTGTGTATTTTTTTATATAAATTACAATCGCAAAGAGGACATAAAATATATGCAATCCTTTTTATATAAATATGTAAAACAATGGGCATGTTTCTAGACTTATTGTGTAATATGAAAAGTTCTTAACATCCTTATGGATTTTGGAAAAAGAGATATACAAAGCTGTAATTTTTGAAAAACACCTTTTATATTTATATTTACCAATATAAGTTATTTTTCTTAAATTGTAATTTTTGAAAAAAAACCTTTTAACTATTAGAAATTATTTTTCNCCTAATTCCATTATGTCGGCCAAACAATGATTTGTAACTTAATCTTTTCGGCCTTATATTTTCACACTAAACTCTCTTCATACAAAACAACTTTCTGTTACACAAGAGTTGGTGTTCAAATACAAACAGTTGAATCTACCCGAGACTTGCATCGGCATTAAAAGTGAAAGAGTCTCCTGAGGAATGCCTTTGGGCTTCGACATCAACAAACTTCAAGAAAAAGACTCCAAAATAAAATTTGACAAGTTTCAGGAAGAAGCAAAATTCTTCAAGTTGTTTTCGACCACACAGAGAATAACAAAGAAGCCTTAACCATGGAGACATCGTACAACAAACGACTTCTTGTTCATTGTATTCATGTCCCTAATCACTGATACATACAATGATTTCTCTAGAAAGATGAGAAATACAGAGTCACTGCTTGTCGAGATGTTGAGGGATGAAATCAAAAAAATTATGGAAGTGTCCCCGGCCTGATCTTGCATCATTTTGTTCATCAATATTTTCATCAGGGTTACAGACAGATCTTTGCAATCCCATTGGGTTAACTGGTTCATATTTTTATTCAGCTATGCCAGTTGGATGCAATGGAAATAACTCCAGCGTCGGAGATTCGTTATCATCCGCAGTAACTTGCCTATGAAAACCAACCAAACGTTATGGATCCTTACATATCTCATTTGTAGTAAAGACTAATAGTTATTCAACAAAAAGGTCTAAGAAACTAAATCCACCACTGTAATTCAAGGTATTGATAAGTAACGAAATCAATGTACACTATTTGGAAAATAAATGATATTATTAACTTATCACCTCAGGAATGACCACTGTCAATTGCTGTCATACATGAAAATTTTCTGGCGAACAAGTTTCGAAAATGTGTTTAGATTAGACGCAAATGCAGTGCATTGATAAAGTAATAAATATGAGAAAATAACAAACTACTAGAAATAGTTATTTATGATTTTGTTTCAGAGATTGAAGGAGGTGTCAGGGAGCTTACCATTTCTGACTGATGTGCCTACGAAGGAAGGTGGTTGATGAAACTGATTTATGGACGCCATTCTCCCACGTTTCTGTCTCCACCTTTCACAAGATTTATGGTTATGAAACCAGTAAAACACATTCTTCTTTTCAATGTTTCCATACAATCGCAGTCTACTAGTTATGTGCTCTATTTGATGAGCCTTGGGAGTGTGCATCCCTTGACTGTATATGGATTCCAATAAATCTATTTGTTCTGTACTTGGATTCCATCTAGTGTTCCTGCTGGATTGCCCTTCTGCCATTTCTTTACTCTATTGGCTTCTTCTTTCTGAGAGTAAGGCAATGTGTGCTCAGTGTGGGTGATAAATAGAAAACAAGGGAAGGAAAGAGATTGCACCAAAACTCCAATTTCCAAGAAAAGATTGTGAGGAACAATTGAGAAGTTACATGAAGATTCTAGCTGTAAATGGAGATGGGTATGGTCACGGCTGTCGCGTTATCGTTGATTTGGAATGAGACCAAAATGAGACAAAGAAAAGCAGGCCAGAAAACTCACGTGGGAATGTGTGATAAGAGAGGGGAATAAGACAGTGGAGGGTGGCGGCTAACATTATTTAAAAGGAATAGAACGATGAGTAAATTCATATCAATTATTAGAATGCATCTTAATCTGTACTTCTTTGAAAGGAATTGTTGAATGTTTCTTTTGGCGTGGATGCAATTATTAACCTATTTTTACCTGTGAACAGATTACTTTTTGAGTTCATTTTGGGTAAATAAAAATATAATTTTCCAGTGGTCTCAGTATTTTGTGTGAGTGTTTTAATAATTTTATTGTTAGTTCGTTCTGTACTTGTTGCAAATGAATTGTTATGTATTTCTTTTGGTCTGATGTAATAATTAACTTGTAAACATAAGAAAATTTATGTATTTAGTATTTGTGTGTTTTGTTATTTCTATTCTATACATACAATGTATAGTATTAATGATATTATGATATCTCGAATATATATTTATTAATTTAATATTCTTGATTTTTATTTCCTTTGATTTTTCCAACACAACAAAATCAATACGTTGTTTAATAAATTTAATAAAAAAATATTTAAATTTAATAAATTTGAGGAGTCTAAGGTCCCTAGCATGGAAGGATTTGTCTTCTGGTCGACATGGAACAAAAAATCCCACCGTAGAGGGATAGGAGGCATAGCTTGTTATATTAGAAAGAGCATTTCTCCTCACATTCAACTTCATAAGATTGACCCTCTTAATCAATACATTTGGATAGAAATTTCAGACACCAATGTTGAGAAGATGTATATAGCAATTTGTTATTTTGCAACTATTAATTCTACTTTTTATAAGAAAAATAATCTACATAAAAATTGTCCCTATAATAATTTAGAACAAGATATTTATAATTTGAAAAATGAAGGTAATATCCTCCTGCTAGGAGACTTTAATGCTAGGGATGCAACTAAACAAGCTACTCTTTTAAGTAATGAGTCCAACCATAATCCTTTATGGCTAGATGAGGACCTTGTTTTATCTAATAGCTACAAAATAAGCTCTGAAGACCTAATTGAGAACTTGTTCGATATTGAGTTGGTCAAGCTCGGTAGCTCTCAAGACCTAATAATTTGAAATGGAGTAATGAAGTGGCAAAGATCCAACCAGATGACATGTATTCATGGGCTAGGTATTAGTGTTGTAGATT
>SNQJ01S0031130.1:54297-97727 GCA_010110895.2 Picea sitchensis
TACATTTAGAATCGATGAAGTTTTGTTCCTGATAATCGATATCCTCCAGTATTTTTATGATGTCTTGTCGCAGACCTCAGTATAGTGAGTTTTACACTCCCATTATACTCCTACTTGAGTTATGAATATATTGCTTGAGTTACAGAAGCTATCATCTCCAGCTACATGCATTGATGCCTCCTGAAGATTCATTGTATTTGTATATCTTCTAATGATTTTGAGATGTAGAAAATGTAAAATGATAAAATAAAAATTCCAAAACTTTTATCACTCATTTTGGAGGTGATATGATTCCTAGGCATGGATTTTATAGTAATGTATTTTTTTCATCCACTTTACAAAAGATCTTGAATTTGGGTTCTAGGTAGAAGTCCTTTTTTTCATTTGAAAATGCACTTTGAATGATATAGATTCATAATGTTATTAAATTCACCCAAAAACTCATATCACTAAATTTGGATCTATATAGAAGCATGCACATGCATTTCCATTCAGGCACTTTCTACTGATTTGGTCTCTCAATTTAAAAGGTAGATTTTGCCTCTTTTACACAATAACCACTTTTATGTTCACAAACACAACACTGAATATTTAGACAGGTGTAAAATAATCTAAGACACCATTAGGAACTTGAATCACTCAAATTGCAGGAGTCTTAAGAGTTGGGCGTGCATTTTCACAATACCCTGGTTTCATGCATTTTTAAGCATTTTTCCCTTTATGCATTTTTTTGTATTTACAAAACAGTTTTTAACCTTTCTGAAAAGTAGAGGGTTTTTGGTTTTAAAATGAAAAAATTATGTATGAATACATGTAAAATGATAAAATATGTACTCCACAAGTTGTATCACTCATTTTTTAGATCATATGATTCCTAGGTGTGTATTCTATAGTAATCTAGTTTTTCCATCCATTTTACAAAAGATCTTGAATTTGGGTTCTAGGTAGAAGTCATTTTTTATTTGAAAATGAACTATGAATGATATATATATTCAAAATGTTATTAAATTCACCTCAAAATGTAGATCACTAAATTTTTAGCTATATATAAGCATGGGCGTGCATTTCCATTAGGGCACTTTCTACTGATTTGGTCTCTCAATTTGCAAGGTAGATTTTGCCTCTTTTACAGAACAACCACTTTTATGTTCGCATACACAACGCTAAATATGTAGACATGTGTAAAATAATTATTAATTCACCTTCAAAAACTTGAATCACTCAAATTGTAGGTGTGTTAATATATGTGCATTCATGTTTCATCATGCCTTAGTTTCATGCATTTTTAAGCATTTTCCCATTGTGCTTTTTTTTTTTCATTTACAACAGAGTTATGTTTTTAGACAAATTATTTTATATCTTTAAAATTCATTTTAATATCTCATTCTTATCATATTATAATGTAACATTTTAATATGTAATTCTTCTTATACTGTGGCAGGGTGATCGCAAGAAGGAACCAACCTCAGAGTAGGTAAATGGTTATAAATGTTCATATCCATTTAAAGTGAGTTTTATTATTTTTTTTATAATTGAATTAACTTGTCTTTTTGTTGATATATGTATTTTTTGACACCCCGTGTACTTGAAAATGTCTACAACTATGAGCACATGTTTGAAATTGACCTAGTTGAGACAATTAAAAAGGTTGTGATAAAAAAAAACATTGAACTTACTCAGTTGTTTATGCGTGAACCAACGAAGGACGTTGAACAAAGATGCAAATTTTGATGAAGGAAACAAAACAATCTGAAATAAGAGGCATCATTTAAAAAGTTTATTTAGCACATATGTTCATTTATTTTTTAATTTTTTTCTACTTTTATATGATCAGAATAAAATATGTTTTCTTTTTATAGGAATTATTCAGAAAAATTCAACAGCCTGCTCCTAAGGATGGTGTTGTTAGAAGCAATTCTCAAACACCATAACATGATATCATGAGCCACATACCTGCAAGGCTCTTTGTCTCTCCTCCTGTGGCTGGTAGCATCGTGATTGAGACGACTGAACCTTTCGGGCCCATGACACATCGTCGACATAGTGCACTCCAGAAAGAGAATTTGATGGTGGTCGAGATGAGGCAATTGGTAATTCTATAGATTTATTTCCTGGATCGTCATATGTTACTAGCAAGGGAAAACTTCCAGTTACCTTTTTGGTAGATGAGTTGTTCCAACCAAGATACAAAAAATGATAGGTATTTATTAATGTCTTAATTATTCTGTATTATATAATTGAAACATACATCTCTACGGTTATTTTGAATTAATAATCATATTTTTCTATAGGAAACAACACCTTTTTTGAGCATATGAATGAGAAGGTCTTTGATATTTTTGGTCCCACCATACGAATATGGTGGAATGCTCAGAATACTAGTTTGAAGAAGGAACTTATTGACCACTTGGTTGGCCTATTCGATGATTCATTCAACAAAATTGGAGTCACCTCATTGGTTGGAACATATATGAAATATGTGAGGGACCGATATAGGGTTCATTTGCAAACAAACCCTAGGTATGAGTGTCCTCCGATGATTCTTGAGGTTGAGTGGAAGAATATATTGGAGGATGAAAAGGAAACAACAATGATAAAAGAAGGAAAGATGCCACTTGGACCAGGAAGGAATATCATATTTTGAATTTAATATGTTGAAGTTTTGTTAGTTCTATATGAAATTTGTGATACACAACCTATTGGAAAAAAATTATAGCCTCTCAGACACATCAAAATAAACCAAGGAAAGACTAGAAAAACACGAGCAACACAAAATTGGCCATGGTGGTTATGTGAAACTAAAAGCACACATTGTAAGTACCAAAAAATTAAACTATATAATTCCTATCGTCATCCAACTTTTATTTAATTGGATCCACTAAGCCAAATTTGAGATCTTAAGAAATTATTCATCATCATCATTGTGCTTGTTGAGAACTTACACATGGCCAACAACTAGATAGAACAAGAACAATCCAAATCCAAAATCGCCAATGAGATTGAAATATCCACCTTTTTGTATTTATTCCAGAAAACTTGTACTAAGAATGCTTTTGTTGCTGAAGGAGCTAATGAAGATAAAAATAATTTTGAATCTAAATATGACTGATGTAGATTTTATTGTGAAAAATGTTGATGCTGAAAATATTTGTTGAAACTGATGTGGGGTTATCGTTTGAATTATTCATGATCTCTTTCTTGTTGACATATTAATTTCTTTGCATTGGAAGAATTGGGGTAAGACTGAGTTTCAATCCTTTATTGGATCATGCTACAAAAAACTTTTGGAAAAAGGAAACAAACTACTACACCCACACTACATGAAAAACTTATTGACAGCCTTGTAGAAAGCTCTTATATAATTGCTTCAAGACCCTAATTTCTCATAGTTAGACTTATTTATATTTATTTATTTACAATATCCTACTCTACTTGGAAAAGGAATACTTCCTTTCAAATATAGGATTACTTCCAATGCAACCATGTGTGAAACAAGAATAGGAGTACACTCATATCCAAGTATGGAAAATGTACCTTGATGGCTATCTGGATATGAGAGGCCAATTGATATGATTTGTTTGATGCCAAGAAGTGTTGAAGGAGGAATTAGTGCTCTATCCTGATGATTTTATGGAGCCATTCTTCAATATAGCTAATACTTCTTTAATTATTTTTTCATCAGTATTGTTTTCTTGCATGTTCTTATTTATCATATCTTTGAACATTTGTATCTTGCACAAAGGATTTGGGTACAAATTTGCAAGAAACTCTTCAATCTCAGGTTCCAATGCCTTCTCCCCATCGAATGTTTTCCATGGATCTTTGATCGCTTCTCCATATTTATGAGGAGAATCATGGAAAGATTATAGATCTTCTTGTTTCTCTTGGAACTTTTGATCTTCTATCTCCCAAAATGCCCATGTGTTCCTGAACCTTATCAAGATTTTTTCCTTTTGATATGCAAATATATCTCCAATTGTTGATAGGATTTGAGAGCACTCTTGTAGAAGCATATTTATTTACTCAAAAACTATTGAGAATATTTGAATGATCCTTGTTGGTTAATAATACATGTCTTGTACATGGACTAGTGAAAAGGGGGATATTTTAAATTTTAAAAAAACTACAAGTTCTACAAACAAATTTAAAAGAAAACCATGTACTAAAATGCCTCATGCTACTAAGACCCTGTTGTCACCAAGTTACTTGTTGACATGAGTATATTTCCCTTTTCCATGAATCACACTTAAAGGAAAAGAATTAAAATCAAATTACCAATTCCTAATCCCTTAGTGTTACACACGAAAATGTCACACTTGAGTTTCACACCCTAAGTGTCGCAAGTGTCGCAAAGTGATGTATGCATCTTGTTAAGTGTCGCATGCAYTGTCRCAAGTTTCGTATGCACCTTACCTAGTTTCACATTCATTTTTTTAAGTCTCACAACCCATTGACACCATGAAGTACATTTTTCATGACCGCTAAGTCATATTGGAGGAAGCAACCCATAATTTCAAGGCCAAAAACACACATTTTCCTTGAAAAATTGACCATTTTGGGGGCATTTATGAAGGGTGGTGCCCCCTGGCTATGTTGGGGGAGTGCCACTTCATGGGGTGGAATCCTCCTTTCCATGTTATGGGAGTGCCAATTTATAGGATGGCGCCCTGTGTTCAACTATGGGTGAGCACCAGTCTTGTTAGAGGGAATCATGGTATCCTCGACCTCTTTATAACGGCCATATCACTTAGGATGAGGTTGGTTGTATTATATCCCTATGCTATTTATTAATCTTAGTATATGATACCAACATTAAGGAGCCATATCCTCAACCATATCCTTAATTTTCTCATGGTGGTTGTGTCTCTCAAGTCTATATATTGAAGGTATTTCCAAGGTGAAGGGGAAGATTAGAGGTATCAAACCTTTGATTCTGGAGGAAGCATTAGCATTTTGATTTCAAGTTTCATGCAAGGTATGGATGAGGATATCTTTGAGAAGTGATTGCAATAGAAATCATGCTTTGTAAGTTACTTCTTTGGCTCTCCAATTAATGATAAATTGTCTTATTCCCTTCAAGTTCATGTGTTCTACATTTTATTTTCTATTGTCATTTCAGTCTTCATAGATATATCTACTTTGTATAGTCATAGCTATTGGGAGGAATATTTCCTTTTCTAGAATTCAATTGCATTGAGGAGATTGGAGATCAAGTGAAAGGATTGGAGCAATGAGAACAAACCTCGCAACAAGGTACACCACATTATTCTTCTCTCTTTCTTGATTGATTGAGTTAGATCTATAGGGACATTAGCAACCATTTGTTTAATTATGTCTTTGGACAAAAGATAAGGGTCTTGGTCCAAAGGGGCTCTTAGCCTATCCGCAGGGTAAGATTTATCACAACAATGACTTTGTGTATGGTTTCAATATTGATTACACAAAAGAGGGATGGTTATTGTAGAATTTTTATATATAGTCTAGAATTGAATAAGATCATATCCACAAGTAGATTTCCTTTATCGATTATGAATGATTTGATGGACAATTTTTGTGGCACCAAATATTCAATACAAAAGGACTATGAGTAGTTAGTTATGTAATCTAGGATGACTAGTGTGCCAAGTAAAATTGTGGTACAATAATGCAGTTAATGATAATGTTGTTGCTATTATACAATCGTAAATTTCTGGCTATGTATCTAGATGATATTTTGATAAATAATGAGAGAAAATATGAACATCTGGAACATCTAACATTGATGTTTGAGACTTTGGTTAAAGAAGAGTTATTAATTAATTTGAAGAAGTGTGAGTCATTTAAAAAGTAATTGGTGTACCTTGGGTTTATTGTATACCAAGTTTGTTCATGGCCCAAACCATGTAAAGGGTTTATTGTATACCAAGTTTGTTCATGGCCCAAACCATGTAAAATTCATTGAAGTTAGGGGATCTCATTATATTTCAAATCTATACATGAAGTTCATCAAGAAATAACGTATCATTATCTTAAATATTTTTAGCACACATTTATGAAAAAGTGACTGTAAATCGACCCAAAAATATATTACTATCATATTGTATTTTACTTTCAACTAAACATAGAAATGAAATTGAAGAGGTACTGAAATCCAGTGAAACCCAAACTTGTAAAGCAACCAAACCTCGAGGATTCCCAAGGCCTTATGAAGATGGAAGATTTTGGGGTTCATTAGTTTATTCAAATGGGCCATAATTCTAAAGAAAAATAGAGAAATCAATCTTTCATTTTAGTAATATAAGAATTCAATATTCCATACATCTAGAAAGAGATCAAGCACTCAAGGAAAGTAGAAGAGTCAAGGCCGAGTTGATTAGGGTCTGTACATTACATTATTGTTGATTGATCGGTTGGCATTGCTTCCAAATTGGAGATTTCTAATTCTTTCTACTGTTAGAAGAGGAAGATGGACATTCAAGTGATAGAGAAGAATATCAATTACCCTATTCACATAGAAGGAATTTATTCTCGATTCAAGAGCCATTATCAAAGTAAAAAATTATTAGAGTTATAATAAAAGAAGATAAATCAAGCATACCTAGCTTCATTTGGACACAATCTTCAGATATTGTAGATGTTTGGTGCTCTACCCCTTCAAGTTTTCCTAATGAATCTAAAAAATATGACGTGTGGTCTTTCCAAATGGGCACAAATCACGCATGTGGTCCCTTGAAAAAGGACATGATAGGAACACATGTGCATTCCTAGGAACATGCATGAATTTTTAAGAATGTGCCTATGTGGCACGCTGAGTGGAGGTTTGGGGTTTGTTGAACCTATAACATCAGGAACCCATGCACATTCCTAGAAATGTGCATGCATACCTGCAGGTGCACATTCTTGCTCACCCTTTTTTCCATTTTATCAACCACCAAATTTGTGCACTCACCCTAGGATGAACTATTTTTTCCTTTTCTCATTAAAAAAGTGAGTCTAGAATTTATATTTCTTACATATCTCAATGATAAATATTTTATCAGAAACATGTCATGTATGAAGGTTTCTCCTATGAACATAAGAATTGTTGTGGAAAACTCTTTACCCTTCTGAGATATAATCTCTAATATATCCACCAAGGCCAATATTCTACATTCATTCACAATAGAGCTCTTTCCATTTGGCACACTATCAAGGTTGCTCAATACAACTATTGCCTTATCCACCATACCATAGGAAGGATTTGTCATGAGATCAACAAGGGTGTTGATTGCCTCTACCCTTATAGCCTTGTCCTCATTTTGATGAAGGGATGATTTTGTATATAGTGTTGTAGTAGCATCATTTTCTGCTCGAGAGGATCCACTAATAAGTAAATCCACCAGGGGTGGAGTTTAACCTGCAACACCTATTGATACCTTATTTTCATCTATGAGGGATAGGATCAAGAGGACACACATTTTAGTTTACTTCAATATTGAAGTCCATCTCTTCAATACATATTTCAGAGGCTTGATTTCTCTAGCTTATGTAATTTCCATCCTATTATCATCAAACAAAGACATATTCATGAGGAAGATGATGATAGTATCCTATGTTTGGGGGTATATGGAATGAAGTAAGCAAACCAAAGGCCTTACAAATCCTTCCCTAGATATCATCATCATGTTCCCCACTTTATTATTAGCCAATACCCTCAATTCTACAACTGCGTTCTTTGCAAATTTATTGAAATTATTATACCTAATTCATCCACCAAAGCCTTGAAAAAAACCTATAGAACGTTAGGATTAAGGGGCTCATTATTACTCTCTAGTGTTTAATTTTTTGGGGGCGATGATGCATATGGATTGCTAAGAAGTTGTTCCTCTCCAAACTATATTGACTTGGAAAGTTTATTCATCCATTGGGCATGAGACATAATATCCTTGAGGAGATAATTATTGTTGTTTTTGTTTTTTGTTTTTGCTATTGTTGGGCTTGTGATTTGGTTAAATTAATGATGATGATTAGATCCTTTTTTACCGGTATTATTTGTGTATTTTACTATTTTGAAGAAGTGTTGGAGGATTCTTATAGAAAATCGTCATAGATTATACCAGGTACATATAATTGATGTTTTTTGATGGTTTTAAGTTTAATTCAGCATGTTTTAATGATTACAAGGAGCTAAAGCATGATCTTTGTGTCATAGGGAAAAATCGCATTGTGTTTTTCCATCCAGTAGCTCATTTGGTACTCCATCTGGCACTACATCCGGTACTCCATCTGGCATTGCGTTTAGCACTCAATCCAACACTAAAACAGTAGGCGAGTTGGCAGTTGTTATATCGATAGCCTGTGTTGGGAAAATCATCGACATGGGTTTTTCTCATGCTCATGGCCTCCAGCTACTAAGCTCTTGACATCTTGGATTTAGCTGTTATGCTGAGCGTTGAGTGGCTTGTTTGGTTTCTAGAAGCCACAGGCAGTTTTAGCGCATTTAATGTAATTTGTTGTTTTTAGAGGAGGTCGACCCTTCTAGTGGTCGACCTCTCGAATTGTAACTGCTATAAATACCACAGTAGTGGTAAGAAAAAAGTTAAGTTAAGAATTGTAAAGCTAGAATTATTTTTTTTGTGTAATTCGAGACATTTCCATAAACTTGTGCAAGACTGTGTTTTTAATTTTAAATTCCAAAATCATGTTGCTTGAGCTCGTGATTCGTTGTTGAGGAGTAACCATGACTGGCTGGGAAGGCCACCAGTGGTCCGGGTGAATATTCGGCTAGTTAGCTTGTGTATTCGAGTTGTGTGATTGTCATTTCTTTCATTTATGTTATATGTGTCTTTCTCATTTTACATGTTGTGTATTTGTTGTTCATATCTTAATTGTTTCAATTTCCTTTTTGCAAGTTGCTTGTGAAGGATAGTGTTAATATACTATGTCTTTTTAATTATTAGGAAATAGCTTGCAAGCTTAGCTACTAACTCTATTATGTGATTAAATGATAGTTTGAATTTCTGCAAGTTGAAATAGAATAGTTAAAAGTTAAAAACAAAGTATTGAGTTAATAGTTTCCTTGGCAAAGTTTTGATGGATAAATAGTTGTTAGCTTTGATTTTAATGCTTCATTTTCTTATCTAGTTTTCTCATTTGGCTTGCTTATTAAATTTCTTGTAGTATGTTAAGGTAGAAGTAGAATTTACATTATGTTTTTATATGCATTTTAACTTGCAATTTGAATTGTTAAATAATAGGATGAGCTTAGTTTATTTTATGAAATTTCCATTCTAGAATTAAATTGCAATTCTAAATAGAAGTTTGATTTTGAGTTAAGTTTATAGTTATAAGTCTCTAATGGTGTGTATTTGCTTAGATTAGCATAGGAGTGCATTTGAATTCAGTAGAATAATGCTTTCTTATCGTTGATTATGAATGCATAAATTGAGAGATCACATGGATTTTCAGGATAGTTGATAGTTCTTCTATGATGGCTAACCTCTCGTTAGATTGCTTGATTCATACCTTTGATTTCTCCATAGAAGTTAATATTGAAATTATTCCTCTTGAGCTATCATTGATCATTAGATGTCATCGTGATGTCTTAATACAACAAAGACATCATCATCATCATCATTACATTTGAAGTTGTTGTTGTTATAGATTAAGATTAGTCTTTGAATACTGTCATAATGTTTTTCATTAAGTAGGTTAAGATTTCCTTTTGTAGATTAGAAATAATTATGAATTTTATCTTAAGAATAGAGTTCACTTACTTAATAGTTTAATTAGTTACCTATTGAGTAGTTTTGATTAGTTTACTCATTGAAGAAGTTTTAATAGGTTATTTAATTGCTCATATGCTTACTCGTTGTTGAGTCTTATTGATTTTGAATAGATTGATTAGTGTAACGAACCTGCCACTTCGTTACGAAAGCAAGCCTCACATAACAAGTGAATTTTTTTTATTTTTTCTTTTGTGTGTGTAAGTAGGAAGGTAATAATGATATTATACTCAACATCGCAACACGACGATGGACACAACGCATGCAAATCACGCCACAACAAACATAACGACCTAACATAAAATCACGTCAAGCACCTAGAAGCAATGTACGATGCTCAACCAACGAAGAATAAGAATGACTACCCGCCCGTCCTACCCTGCAATGGTTAGGACCTCTAGGACACATAAGAAATGCTCTAGCCCAGGTTCCCATCGATTTTTACCATTTAAGGTCTCAAGGCTGGCGTCTGTTCTGAGGAACAAGGAGGTGTCTACATCCCACCTGACACAAACATACCAAGCCTACTAAGCTAAGGGCAATCATTCTAACACCTAACACACCCAAAATTAATTACATAAGTAACCAAAACCCTTCAGTGAGAAACCAAGCACATCAAATGTTTACAAACCAAGTACAAACATTAACTGTAATGAACAACAACACCCTCCACAGGAAGCGCAAGATAAAAACGACTTCACCAATATCCCGATCAATGATCGAGTCAAGCTAGTCAATAATTATAGTCTATTTTAATCATCTATCACGAGCCCAACTTAGCATGTCTAAAATGCAAATGATATTAAGGTACAATCTAAATTAGCCTTAAAATCAATCCATTAGCGCAAATTTTAAATTAACCAAGAATAAATTGGGTGAATTAGCGCGACCTAGCATTGCATGCAGTCCACCCACTACCAGATAATTATATTCATAATGCTTGCGTTTTCCTCACTCCATGAACCGACGAGTGTACTTGTCTATTCTATATTAATATATATAAATATCATGCAATGCCATTTGTGGATCACCGATGTTTGTGAAGGGCAGTGCAGGGGCTATTACAATGTCAATGACATCACATATTAGCGCAGAAAGAAACTGCACCCAATCGGTAGGAAAGACTCTGGTTCCTTATCTGTTGGGTGGGCTGGTTTCCATGCTTTCTCTCATAGGGTTTGTTGTGATTATTCTGGCATGGTCCTACATCAAAGAGTGCAGTATTGACTATTCAGAAGAAGAAATTAACAACAGATCATCAGGGCATCATGGTGATGGTAGACGGAGCGAGATGAGGAAGGATATGACAAAACTTTCAGATGATAAGGGTGAGAGAGTAATTGAGGTCATGGATGGCGACGAGGAACCAACCTTTATTCATAAACGAGCATCTTTGGCTGTTGAGGTTTAACGCCCCAGTGAGCAGATAAACTGCCTCAAACTTCTTATTCTTGGTTTGATAGTGTAGATCTATGAGACAAGGCCAGAAATATTATGATTTAGGATATCCGTTGTTGGTGAGTTTGAATTTCATCAACGTTTACATTGAATATAGGCTAGGAAATTGTAGCATTATATATAAGGAATGCACTCTTCATGTACATTATTTTACGGTGTTTATGGCTAAATTAGTTTACTGCTATTAGCAGATCTTCAGCTTGGTCATGTTGACTGGTTGGATGAGAGAATCCATGAGATAGACAAAGATTCCATGGTGGCCTGTCTCTGGGCAATTTTGCTATAATTGAATTTTAATTTTTATTATTCTTAGTTGCAATTTGCTACAATTTTGACGTAAATATTTAATATTCTTTGAGATATATTATTCCCTGCCTCGAGATGGAGAAGGATGATAGTAATCAGTTTGTGTAAAATCTATTGATTTATATTTTCAAAATAATTCTTATACGACAAGAAATAGTATATAAAATATGCATAAAGGATAATACAATACAACAACTTGTTCATCTATGTCTAATTGGAATAGTTGCTCCAAAGTGGGAGCTGGATATATATTTCTTTCTCCACTAATAAGTAGATTGTCTCAATCCTATTGTGAATACATATCTTTTTGAGGTACACAACAATCTTTTGAAAAGACACATAACCATTAAGGAATAAAAAATAAGTGACCTTTTTTTAAAGTATTCCACAAATTTTGTGAAGGAACACAAAACAATTAATAATTCAAAATAAACTTATAACTTAGATAATTTCAAGATAGATTACATAATTGCAAATTTAACACAGTGTTGCAATTTGTCATAAGTTTAGAGAATACTTTAATAATGCTAGAGAGAAAATTTTAATAATGCAATCTACCACTCGGGAAGAACTCTGACTATGCAACGGAGTGAATTGTACCAGTTCTTACTTACCAAAAGAGATCACTCCTGTTGTAGAGTAAGAACAATGTCCAAATTTCAATCCACACAAACGGTTAACAAAGGAGGCAAGGACACCTGGGGATGATTGTCTTCACCACCAGATTTACATAGAGTCTATGTAGGGATTCTAGGATGTGGTCTCATGTGGAGGATTGGGCTCTTGTTCTAAAACAATTTCTCATTCTTGGGGTCCATTAAAGAATTTTGCGGTCGAAAAAGTCAAGAAGGCACATCCTTCACCTGGATGTAGCCGAGTATAAGGCATTCAAACACTCAGGATGCTGAAGTCTAGCTGCTAGTTGACTCGAGTAAAGAGGTTCCAAGGAATAGGTTAATAAGATGGATTAATTACCCACGCGCAGACTGTCATTCACTTGGAAATCGTAGACTCACATCATTCCAACAATTTAAGGTGTCGAGAAAAGATAAAGGGGTGCAGTGAATGGCCACCCAAAACCACACAGGGTTAGAAATTATCCAACAATCCACCACGCAGATTTGTAATTAACCAAGAAAAAATAAAAATGCAGGGTTAAATTGATCCTTCACTACAAACGCAGAGTTATAATTTCATCCAAGAAAATAATGCATGGCTACAATTTATCCTTCAAACAAACGTGGAGATATAATTTTTTCCAAGAAGAAAAAAGATGTGGGGTTACAATTTATCCTTCAAAACAACGCATCAGGGCGCAAGGAGAAACATCCACCAAGTATAACATCAGAGGTGAAAACAACACAGAGAAATTCCAACAAGGTAAAAAAAACGCACAGTGGAAGGAGAGGCTATGCCAACAACAAAATTTCAGGGTTAGAAAAAACACATCAAGGCGCAAGTCTACTCACTAAAATAAAAAACCAATCAAGGGTAAAACAATGTCAAGATCATCATTCACTCCTCATCCATGCATAGAAAAGAAGGGCGTTGAGATCCATAGGTCTATTAATGCCGAAAGGACAACCGTAGATCAGGCTCCTGGCCGACTGCTCAGGTGAGGACTGAGGAGCTAGGGACGAAGGCTAAAAAACCATGAAGGTCACAATCAACACAGCAAGGTTGTCAAGACATGGAAAATGAAGGCCATGGGAGACAATCCATCATCGATCTAGGCTAAGAAAGATTTCAGACATCAATCTAGAAAATCAATTTGCTTACCTAATCAAACATGCAGATCCAAGCATAAAACCTACAACATCTACTATACAAATGTAGAGAGAGTACGATTGCCTGATTGCCCACTTTGAGTGACATCCGTGCGCTCCGTGCAACTCTCGATCATCGACCATCAAGACTTCATTGGTATCTCCCAGCCAATGCTAGGGGTACTCTTCTTCCCCCTTAGCCCCCCGAGCCGCAAAGGGGCCACACACTCACTATCCATAGATTTTGACTGGATCCCAGCTCCCTCTGTGTTACAAGATTTTATGAAGATCATAATTATTATTTAAGTTGTTTTTATTTTTATTTTAATTATTATTATTATTATTATTTTTTAAAGGTAGACAAAATTTTACCACTAGCATAATTTAGACTAGACCTTAATTTTCGTGAAGGGTGACATTTTATTAGGGAAAATGTTTTTAAAAATTGTTATCACAATGTTCATTCGAAGGCCATCTAGTTTCATTCATTTATCAACAACAACTTGATGTGCCCTTCAGGACACACTAGGTGCTCCAAGGGTGTCACTCGCCTCATATGTTCCCTTGCGCGTCGTGCCCTTCAGGACGCACTATGTGCTCCAAGGGTGCCACTCGCCTCTTGATTGACTTGGTAGACATCAATAACTCCTAGATTCAACACTCCACCAGGTGAGATTGTGGGAGACTAAGGGCCTCTAAGGAATAAGGCCCCCGTGTTATTGCGCACCCCTTAGAATCATCGTGAGCGACTGTCGCAGTCTGCCCTCATGGCATCATGGGTCCTCTCGAACTAGGTAATTGTTAACCTACAGATCGAGCCATGGCAGGAGTGCTAGTAGGATGTGGCAGGGCTATTGTCCACACCTCTCCCTCAACATCTCTGGTAGTCATGCGTGACCCCTTTACTCCATATGTGTGTCTGGTCAACAAGCTATCGTCAGCCTGCATCATCAACAAATCATGTCAGAATATATCCATATCATATCATCTAATCATATGCACTAATATCATAGTAAAACAATCAAACCCCAATGGTATACTCCCTGACTCGATCCAAAGTCCAAGGGGTTCCATCGATGCCTCTACATCCTCGAGGTCCAAAATTCTGCACATTCAGTAAAACCGAGTCAATAGAACCTGTCTATGTGAGAGCGGTGAAACAACATGTCATCAACCCATAACGCCTCATAATCAAAATCAAAAGTTTTAATAGCATAATAATCTAGATCACTTGCGAGCAATTGTCCTCAAAGAATAAGTTCGCTCAGTGCGCCAGAGCGGGATGTTACTAAACTTCGTCCTGAAGTTTCACAGTATATATGCTAAAATAAAGTGTATCACAGTATCATATGTCTATCATCAAACAAAAATGGAAACTGTTGGCGCATATCATATGCGTCCTCCCAAGTTGCCAAGTGCAGACTATAATTGTGCCACTGGACCTTGACCTGATCTACCGTTCGATGTCATAGTTGTCGAATGCGATGATCCAAGAAATAGACCGGCTTAGCCATGAGTGCCCCCTCATTCGATACCTACAAGGAACTCATGTCAATAACATGTGTAGGATCACTAATATAATGTCCCAAAATAGATACATGAAAAACATCGTGCATACGCCTCAAATAATCTGGCAAGACTAGTCAATAGGCCATGGGCCCCTTTCTCTCCACAATATCGAAAGGTCCCATGAACCTAGGAGAGAGTTTATCTCCCTTCCCAAACTTTATTGAACTCTTGTGCAGTTTAACCCGTAAGAATACTCGATCATCAACCTCATAACTACGGTCGACACGGTGCACATTGACATAACTCTTTTGTCGATCCTACGCTTCTTTAATCCTTTGTCTTATTGTTTTCATTTTCTCTTCCATTTCTCGGATCGCTTCTGGTCCCACTAGGACCCTATCCTCAAGCCGATCCCAACTCAAAGGCATTCAACACGGTTGCTCGTAAAGAAACTGGAAAGGCGCCATCTTAATGGTGCTCTGGTAACTGTTGTTGTAAGCGAATTCTATCAGTGGCAAGAATTCTTCCCAACGCTTTTGTTGGTCCATCACATACATGCGCAACATGTCCTCCAAGGTTTGGTTCGTTCGTTCAGTCTACCCGTCAATCTCTGGGTGATACACAGTACTAAAATTAAGTTGGGTTCCCAAGGCCTCTTGGAAACTCATCCAAAATCATCCAGTAAACACCGATCCTCAATCAGATATAATCCTCTTAGGCATGCCATGCAACCTCACAATATCACTGATGAAAACTCTAGCTATGTCAGGTGCCCGATACGTCGTGCGCACAGGAATAAAGTGAGCACTCTTCGTCAGAGTGTCTACTACTATGAAAATTGAGTCATGTTTCCTTTCCATCAGTGGAAATCCAACAATAAAATCCATCGCAATAACTTCCCATTTTGATTCTGGAATAGTGTGTGGTTGTAGTAATCCTGCTGGGTGTCTATGTTCAGCCTTTACCTGCTGACATTCTAGACATATGGCCATGTAGTTGACTATGTCTTCCTTCATTCCCTTCCAAAAGGATAAGGGTTTCAGGTCCACCCTCATCTTCGTGACTCCTGGGTGAGCCATGTATACTACTCTATGAGCCTCGCTTAGGATCAACATCCTCAACTTGTCATTTGGCGGTACATAAATCCGACTTTTAAACCTCAATAAACCATCGCTATCAAATGAAAATCCCTCAAATCGTGGTACCATCATTGTGTTTTGTCCAAGAAAACCCTTGACCTCTTTGTACCAGTCATCATCACACTGTAAAGTTAGAATATTTTCACGTAGATTCGTCTAAATAGGTAGCATCAAAAAGATGTGCGTTCTTCGACTCAATGCATCTACCACTCAATTCACCATTCCTTTTATGTAAGCAATCTTGAATTCATACTTTCTAAGCAATTCCAACCAACGTCGTTGTCGCACGTTCAGGTCGCTTTGCATAAATATGTGTTGTAGTCCACAGTGGTTAGTCTTTAGTTCAAGTTTTCATCCAACAAGGTAGTGTCTCCAAACCTTCAAGGCATATATGATGGCTAACAACTTCAAATCGCGTGTCACATATTTCTCCTCATGCCTTCTCATTTTCCTTGAAATGTAAGTGATCAATCATCTGTCTTGCATCAAGAACCCACCTAAGCCTTCCTTGGATGCATCATTGCATACCAAGAAGTCCGCATCCATGTCAGGGACCTTTAGTATCGATGTTCTTGTCAACAACTCCTTGAGCCTTCGAAATGCTTCAGTGCACTTCTCAGTCCAAACAAACTTCTTGTTTTTCTTGTGCAATTTCGTGATCGGATTTACTATCTTCTAAAATCCCTTGACGAACCATCGATAGTATCCTGCTAAACCCATGAAGCTACGTACTTCTGGGACATTCATCGGCGCAAGCCATTCCATGATAGCCTCAACCTTTGTTGGATCCACGACGATGCCTTTGTCGAAGATGGCATGCCCTAAGTAGTGAATCTTCGATTGATAAAATGAGCATTTGGACAACTTCCCATACAATTTGTGCTCTCACAGACTCTGTAGTACCAAGCGCAAGTGCTCTTCATGCTCCTCTGTCGTCCGAGAGTAGATCAAAATATCATCAATGAATACATGGATGAACTTGTCCAAGTACTCGCGGAACACCCCATTCATCAAACTCATAAATACCCCTGGGGCGTTTGTCAGTCCAAATGGTAAAACAGTAAATTTGTAATGTCCAAACCTCGTCTTAAAGGAAGTCTTAGGGACATCATCCTCCTTGATCTGTAAATGGTGATACCATGTTCGTAAATCAATCTTGGAGAACAACGTCGCGCCCTTCATTTGATCAAACAGATCATCAATTCTCAGCAACGGATATGGATTCTTGATCGTGGCTCTTTTCAATTGATGGTAGTCAATGCAAAGCCTCCATGACCCATCCTTCTTTCGTATGAAAATAACAGGTGCACCCCACGGTGACACACTAGGATGTATCAGTCCCAGGTCCAGCAACTCCTTCAGTTGCATTTTCAACTCTTGTAACTCTGGAGTCGACATCCGATAAGGAGTCCTTGCTATCGGTTCAATCCCTAGTTTGAGTTCTATGGTAACTCTAGATCCCTCTTTGACAGCATCCCAGGTAACTCCTCCAAAAATACGTATGCAAACTCTCTCACCACCGGAAGGTGTTCTAGGTCTTTCACTACTCCCTTCTCGTTTAACACAAGGATCACATAAAGATTGAACCCCTTGTACATTCTCTTCTAAAGTTGCAAGGAAGAGATGAACCTTAGGGAAACTTCCTGGTTCCATCCTACAATCACACGTCTCTATCCCTCATCATCAACCAAGATCAACCATTTCGTCTTACAGTTGAGTATCGCCTCATGCGCTTCCAACCAATCCATACCAATCACAACATCATAAGATCCTAGGATCATGATGTACATGTTGGCCCTTGTGAAAAACACTCCTAGGTTAAGGACACAGCCCATAACCCTTCCTCCTACAATTTTTTTGGCTCCCGAGGCCATCTCTACGAAGCTAAACTCATCCTATTCGAATGCCTTTACCTTAATCCTTTTTAGCGCTGCACCAGAAATGAAACTCTTGGTAGCACCGGGATCTATCAAAATACTAAGGGTATGGTCAGTGACGGTACCTTTCATCTTGAGCACAGATGACTGATGCTCTTCCTGGCAGTTATTCACCCCTGCATGAATCTGATGGGCCTTGCCCAAATCTCCCACGGTAGTGGGTCCAGCTGATCCAAACGCTCCGGTCCTCTCCATAGGGCAGTCACATGTGTTGGTAGTGTGGCTCCCCACACATCCAACACCCCTTCTTCGGCCCAGTAGTCCTGGTACCCAAAGTAGAAGATGACGGCACACTGGCCTAGAATCCTGGCCTATTCTACTGAACAAGCCTAAACTGCTACTACTACAGTCGACGCTGCTACTAATGTTGTGGTCCCCGATAAGGTGTTCACTACTGAGGCAGTGGTCATCGAGGTGTAGTGAAAGTGGATCCCCTATGGAAGACACGATATCTTGGCGTATGTTTGGCTAGTGTCTGATGTTGTTGTGCTCCAGATGACACCTGCCCTGCTGGTCTCGCTGGAGTCCTGGTCTGATCCTCGCTGATAAGACACTCCTCTGCTATGAGGGCCTTCTAGATGGCATCATGCAAGGTTTGAGGCATCAAAATACTAACCTTTTCACATATGCTTCCATTAAGGATGAACACGAACCTGTTGAATTTAATTTTCTTAGTGTTAAGGTGCGGAGCATACCGAAGCAGCTCCATAAAACGGGCCTCGTACTTAGGCATCATATGGCCACCCTGTCATAATGCATTGAACTCATTGAGTTGACGCTCAATGAATTCCTCTGAAAGGTACCTCTCTCGGAACCATTCCTCAATTATTTCCCATGATACGTCTTCAACGGCCATGTTCAGCTGTGGTAGGAGTGTCTTCCACCATAGAAGAGCGCTCCCCTTCAGTTGAAAAACTGCCATGTGAACCTTCATGTTGGAGGTATAATCGTGAAGTGCAAAGCAGATTGCCATATTCTCCAACCATGCCTTGGCATCTATGCCATCTGGAGCACCAAAGAAATCGATAAATTTGACCTTCTCGAGTTCACGGTGAATGCTACCAGTACCAACTAGAGTGCGTGGTGGAACCTCAGCGGGTGCAAGTGCCCTGGACTCATTTCTGTCCAAATGGTTGATCAGTGCCTCAGACATGCGTTGAAAAGATCTCATCACTCCAACTACATCACCAACTATTATCTTCTCCTATCTGACAACCTGCTCGTCTCCTTGGGGGTTAGACCCCTCAGGCGTGGATGCTACTGGAGGCGTCCCGTCTCCTCCCCTAGCACCCTGTCATCTGCCTCCACGATGTCCTCTAACCATGATTACTTGCACGAATACAAGTCAACTCAATTAGCAACAATATAATCAGATCATATCAATGAAATCCGTACCGATCCCAAGTCATGGGTTGAACTCACTTTGATACCACATGTAACAAACCTGCCATTTCGTTACGACAACAAGCCTCACNAACAAGTGTAAAAAAAAAAAAAAAAAAATTGTGTGTGTAAGTAGGAAGGTAATAATGACATTATACTCAACATCACAACACAACAACAGGAACAATGCATGCAACTCACACCACAACAAACATAACAACCTAACATAAAAGCACGTCAAGCACCTGGAAGCAATGTACGGCGCTCAACCGACGAAGAATAAGAATGACTACCCGCCCATCCTACCCTGCAATGGTTAGGACCTCCACGACACATAAGCAACACTCAAGCCCAGGTTCCCATCGATTTTGACCATTTAAGGTCTCAAGGCTGGCGACTATTCTGAGGAACAAGGAGGTGTCTACATCCCACCCAACACAAGTAGACCAAGCCTACTAAGCTAAGGGAAATCATCCTAACACCTAACGCACCCAAAATTAATTACATAAGTAACCAAAACCCTTCAGTGAGCAACCAAGCACATTAAATGTCTACAAACCAAGTAAAAACATTAATTCTAATGAACAACAACACCCTCCATAGGAAGTGTAAGCTAAAAACGACTTCGCCAATATCCCGATCAATCGTCGAGTCAAGCTAGTCAATAATTATAGTCTATTTTAATCATCTATCACGAGCCCAACTTAGCATGTCTAAAATGCAAATGATATTAAGGTACAATCTAAATTATCCTTAAAATCAATCCATTAGCACAAATTTTAAATTAACCAAGAATAAATTAGGTGAATTAGCACGGCCTGGAATTACATTTAATCCACCCACTACCAGATAATTATATTCATAATGCCYGTGTTTTCCTCACTCCATGACCTGGCCARTGTACTTGTCTATTCTATATTAATATATATAAATATCATGCAATGCCATTTGTGAATCGTCGATGTTTGTGAAGGGCAATGCAAGAGCTATTGCAATGTCAGTGACATCAAATATTACAGCAGAAAGAAGTTTCACCCAATCAGTAGGGAAGACTCTGGTTCCTTATCTGTTGGGTGGAGTGGTTTCCATGCTTTCTCTCATRGGGTTTGCTATGATTATTCTGGCATGGTCCTCCATCAAAGAGTGCAGTACTGGCTATTCRGAARAAGAAATTAACAACAGATCATCAGAGCATCATAGAGATGGCAGACAGAGTGAGATGAGGAAGGATATGACAGAACTTTCAGATGATAAGGGAGAGAGAGTAATTGAGGTCATGGCTGGTGATGAGGAACTGACCTTTATTGATAAATGGGTGTCTTTGGCTGTTGAAGTTTAACGTCCTAGTGAGCAGATAAACTGCCTCAAACTTCTTATTTTTGGTTTGATATTGTAGATCTATGAGGCAAGGCCAAAAATATTATGGTTTAGGATATCAGCTCTTGGTGAGGTTGAATTTCATCAACATTTACATTTACTATAGGCTAGGAAATTGCAACATTATATATAAGGAATGCACTCTTCATGTACATTATTTTACGGTGTTTATGGCTAAATTAATTTACTGCTATTAGTAGATCTTCATCTTGGTCGTGTCGACTAGTTGGATGACACAATCCATGAGATAGACAGAGATTCTGTGGTGGCCTGTCTCTGGGCAATTTTGCTATAATTGAATTTTTATTTTTATTATTCTTAGTTGCAATTTGCTATAATTTTGATGTAATTATTTAAAATTCTTTGAGGTATATTATTCCCTGCCTCGAGCTGGAGAAGGATGACAGTAATCAGTTTGTGTAAAATCTATTGATTTATATTTTTAAAATAATTCTTATACGACAATAAACAATATATAAAATATCCGTAAAGGATAATACAATACAACAACTTGTTCATCTGTGTCTGATTGGAATAGTCGTTCCAAAGTGGGAGCTGGATATATATTGCTTTCTCCACTGATAAGTAGATTGTATCAATCCTATTGTGAATACATATATTTTGGAAGTACACAACAATCTTTTGAAAAGACACATAACCATTAAGGAATTAAAAATAAGTGACCTTTAACACAATTTCAAGATAGCTTACATAATTGCAAATTTAACACAGTGTTGCAATTTGTCATAAGTTTAGAGAATACTTTAATAATGATAGAGAGAAAATTTTAATAATGCAATCTGTCACTCAGGAAGAACTCCGGCTATGCAAAGGAGTGAATTTTACTAGCTCTTACTTACCAAAAGAGATCACTCTTGTTGCAGAGTAAGAACAATGTCCAAATTTCACTCCACGCAAATGGTTAATAGAGGAGGCAAGGACACCTGGGGACGATTGTCTTCACCGCCATATTTACACCGAGTCTATGTAGGGATTATAGGATGTGGTCTCATGTGGAGGATTGGGCTCTTGTTCTAAAACAATTTCTCATTCCTGGGGTCCATTAAAGAATTTTCCGGTTGCAGAAGTCAAGAAGTCATATCCTTCACCCGGATGCAGCCGAGGATAAGGCATTCAAACACTTAGGATGCCTGTGTCTCGCTGCTAGTTGACTCGGGTAAAGAGGTTCCAAGGAACAAGTTAATAATATGGGTTAATTACCCATGCGTAGACTGTCATTCACTTGGACATCGCAGACTCACATCATTCCAACAATTTAATGTGTCGAGAAATGATAAAGGGGCGCAGCGAATGGCCACCCAAAACCACACAGGGTTAAAACTTATCCAACAATCCACCACACATATTTATAATTAACCAAGAACAAATAAAAATGCAGGGTTAAATTGATCCTTTACTATAAACGCAGAGTTATAATTTCATCCAAGAAAATAATGCATGGCTATAATTTATCCTTCAAACAAACGTGGAGATATAATTTTTTCCAAGAAAAAAAAAGATGTGAGGTTACGATTTATCCTTCAAAACAACGCATCAGGGCGCAAGGAAAACCATCCACCAAGTATAACATCGGAGGTGAAAACAACACAGAGAAATTCCAGCAAGGTAAAAAAAAAAATGCACAGTGGAAGTAGAGGCTATGCCAACAACAAAATTTCAGGGTTAGAAAAAAAACATCAAGGCGCAAGTCTACTCACTACACTAAACAACCAATCAAGGGTAAAAGAATGTCAAGATCATCATTCGCTCCTCATCCATGCATAGAAAAATAGGGCATTGAGATCCATAGGTCTGTTAACGCCGAAGCGACAACCATAGATCAGGCTCATGGCCGAGTGCTCAGGCGACGACTGAGGAGCTAGGGATGAAGACTAAACAGCTAGGAAGGTCACAATCAACACAGGAAGGTAGTCAAGACATGTGGGAAAATAAAGGCCATGGGAGACAATCCATCATCGAGCTAGGCTAAGAAACATTTTAGACATCTATCTAGACAATCAACTTTCTTACCTAATCAAACATGTAGATCCAAGCATAAAACCTATAACATCTACTATACAAATGTAGAGAGCGTATCGTTCCCTGATCGCCCGCTTTGA
This sequence comes from Picea sitchensis, assembly GCA_010110895.2. Lineage (NCBI taxonomy): Eukaryota > Viridiplantae > Streptophyta > Pinopsida > Pinales > Pinaceae > Picea > Picea sitchensis. Next base: position 77,036 of record SNQJ01S0031130.1, read on the forward strand.
GTGACGTCTGCGTGCTCCATGCAACTCCTACTCATCGACCGTCAAGACTTCACCGGTACCTCCCAGCCAATTCTAGGGGTACTCTTCTTCCCCCTTAACCCTCCGAGATGCAAAGGGGCCACACACTCACTCTCCATAGATTTCAACTAGCTCCCAGCTCACCTCACAAGGTCAAGCTACCACTCCTCACCGAGCTGGGTATCCCAACTCCCACAAGTTAAATCAATCAAGTAGATATTTCTGCAGTGTAATGTTACACAAACAGAAGATGCCCTTCATCCTTCTCCTTCCTTCATTATATATAGTTTTTAACTTCCTTTCTTTCCTAAAATCTCATTTAGTTAAAGTTTTAAAAATAAATTCCTAAAAATTCTTCTCCGTACAAGTGTCCCCCATCCCCTACATTCCTCCATAAACTAATTTATTTAATTAAATGATTATCTTTATTTCCCTCACCCACCTAGTGTTACTCCTAGAATCACTCCTAGGTGTCCCCAAATTCTCTTACAAGTTTTAATAACTTTCCCTTTTTATTAAATTGCTAGTTCAGTTTAAATTAGAAAGCTCTTAAATGGTAGATGCTTTACTAAGTTTGACCTTCCGCTTTTTCTCTTAAGTTCCCCTTTTTCCCTTTTTATGTTTACCTCTTTTCCTAGTTTCCTAAAATTTTAGAATTAGAACTCTTTCCCCTTTTTAATTAGAACTCAAAAAGGTAGGTGTTGAATTTTAACCCTTTTTCCCTTTTATCATTTAATTAGTATATTTTAATTTATCAAAAGATAAAATAATTAATTCCGATAGATTTTTTTTTATGAATAATTTAAATTTCTTACTCCCTTCGTGTTACAAGATTTTATGAGGATCATAATTATTATTTAAGTTGTTTTTATTTATATTTTAATTACTATTATTAAAAAAATATTTAAAGGTAGACAAAATTTTACCACTAGCATAATTTAGACTAGACATTAATTTTCGTGAAGGGCGACATTTTATTAGGGAAAATGTTTTTAAATTTTTTTATCACAATGTTCTTCCTAAGGCCTTCTAGGTTCATTCATTTATCAACAACAATGAGAATTTCCCTTCAAGATGCATTAGGTGCTCCAAGGGTGCCACTCGCCTCATTTGTTCCCTTGCGCGACGTGCCCTTCAGGACACACTACGTGCTCCAAGGGTGCCACTCGCCTCTTGACTAACTTGGTAGACATCAATAACCCCTGGAGTCAACACTCCGCCAGGTGAACTTGTGGGAGACTAAGGGCCTCTAAGGAATAAGGCCCCCGCCTTATTGTGTGCCCCTTAGAATCATAGTGAGTGATTGTCGCAGTCTGCCTTCACAACATCATGGGTCCTCTCGAGCTAGGTAATCGTTAACCTACAGTTCGAACCACGGCGGGAGTGCTAGTAGGTTGTAGCAGGGTTGTTATCCACACCTCTCCCTCAACATCTTGGGTAGTCATGCGTGACCCCTTTACTCCATATGTGAGTCTGGTCGACAAGATATCGTCAACTTGCGTCATCAACAAATCATGTCATAATATATCCATATCATATCATCTAATCAGATTCATTAATATCATAGTAAAACAATCCAACCCCAATGGTATATTCACTGACTCGATCTGGAGTCCAAGGGGTTCCATCGATGCCTCTGCATCCTTGAGGTCTGAAATCCTGCACACTCAGTAAAACCAAGTCAATAGCACCTGTCTATGTCAGAGCGGTAAAACAACATGTCATCAACCCATAACGCCTCATAATCAAAATCAAAATTTTTAATAGCATAATAATTTGGATCACTTGTGAGCAAGTGTCCTCGAAGAATAAGTTTGCTCAGTGCGCCAGAGTGGGATGTTACAGTTAGATTAGTTTGTTGTTGTTATTTTTCATTAATTTGAATAGATTAAATAGATAGCGTGTTTTTTCTCATTATATTGATTATGCTAACTTGTTCATTTTAGAGTTTTCATTTACTTCTTTAGGATAATCCATCAATCCATTGTTCAAAAGTTACTTAAGGTAAATAGTTTAAGTTCCTTGATAGGATTTTCTCATTGATAGATTTTGCTTAAGTAGTTTATCCCTTATATAGACCATCTCCTTAGTTATACTACACTTCCTCTTCTGCCTTGGCACATATAGTGCTACAACTCTAAGTTTACTTACCCCAGGTTGACAATTTAATTGAGGGTTTTTAGTGCATATAGAACACCCATAAGTTATGATCATATACAAGTGATAATGATGTAGTTTCCAATCGCATTACTAATTTCCATTAAATAAATCCTACAAACATCATGAAATATAAAACTATTATATGAAAAAAACAAATTGGATCTTGTAGACTCACCATCATAGTTCCCATCAGTAACTTGGATGGAATCATTATAATTATCCAAGGAAATAATAACGATGCTTAATAAGCTGTAGCCATGGATATCATGACATAGAAAACGTCTTCTTGTTCATTGTTATTCCTGTCCAGACACAGTTACATACAACTTTATTCTCTAGAAAGATGAGAAATACAGAATCACTACATTCTGGGATTCTAAGGGATGAAATAGAAAAAATTATGAGAGTTTCCCTGGCCTGATCTTGCATTGTTTTGTTCATCAATATTTTCATCAGAGTTATAGACAGAGCTTTGCAATCCCAATGAGTTAACGAGTTCATATTTGTATTCAGAGATGCCAGTTGGATGCAATCAAAATAACTCCAACGTCGGAGGTTTGTTATCATCAGCAGTAACTTGTCTCTGAAAAGAAACCAAACGTTCTGGATCCTTGCATATCTCATTTGCAGCAAAGACTGATAATTATTCAATAAAATTTCTAAGAAACCAAATCCATAGCTATTCAAAGTATTGATAAGTAACGAAATCAATGTACACAATCGGGAAAATAAATGTTATTATTAACTTATCACCTCAGGCATGACCACGGCCGATTGTTGTTGTACTTGAGAAATTCTCGGTGAAGAAGATTCGAAAATGTTATAGAAAAGACAAAAATGTGTTGCATTGATAAACTAATAAGTATGATAAAATAGCAATCTACTAGCTATTTTATTTCAGAGATTGAAGGAGGTATAAGAGAGCTTACCATCTGTGAGTGATGTGCCTGCGGAGGAATTTGGTTGATGAAACTATTTGATGGATTCCACTCTTTCTAGTTTCTGTCTCCGCCTTATGAAAGCTTTATGGTTCTGAAACTAGTAATACACATTCCTCTTTTCAATGTTTCCATACATTCGCAGTCTACTGGTTATCTTCTCTATTTGATGAGCCTTGGGACTGTTCATCCCTTCACTGTACATGGCTTCCAACAAAGCTATTTGTTATGTACTTGGATTCCATCTAGTCATCCTGCTACTAGATTACCCTTCTTCCATTGTTTTACTTTGTTGGTTTCTTTGTTCTTAGAGTAAGGCGATGTGTGCTCAATGTGATTGATAAATAGAAAACAAGGGATGGGAAAGGAAGAAATTGCACCAAAACTGCAAGTTCCAAGAAACAATTGAGAAGTTAGATGAAGATTCTAGCTATAAATGGAGATAGGTATTATAACGGTTGTCGTGTTATCGTTGACTTGGAATGAGACCGCAATCAGACAAAGAAAAGCATGGCAGAAAATTCACATGGAAAAGTGCAAGAGCAGAGGGGAATGCAACGGCGGAGGGTAGTGGCTAATTAGAATGCATCTTAATCTGTACTTGTTTGAAAGGAATTTCCATAATGCTTATTTTGGGTGGAAGCAATTAGTAATTTGTGGAAGCAATTAGTAATCTATTTTGCTAGTAAATGCCTAATGTCAATGTGTAAATTTTTATACATGTTGTGTCACAATAAATTCCAAAATTTAGTGAAAGTGGTTTAGATGGATTTTATCTTATTGAGCTTCTTTTAAGTTTCTAAGGAGAAGTTGATTAGTGAAAGTGGATTAGATGGATTTTATCTTATTGACCTTCTTTTAAGTTTCTAAGGAGAAGTTAATTATTATGTGAACTTTATCAATTTTATTTGAGTTTGATTTGAGCTACATTTTTTTTTATTAGAAACAATAATGTTATTAATTTTTTTAAGTTATAATACTTTAAATCTAGTGTATTTTATCCAAATACTTTGAAGCAATCACATAAAATGTAGTGCAAAAGATAAGAACATAAGAGAAGAGAGAGAAACCTCAAGAAAGATCTCTTTGATAATAAAAAATAGAGAGCTATGTTCACATGTGTTTTCGAGGGGGAAACCTCCAAGAGAAATGCTCCAAATACAAAAAAATATTTGAAAAGACATTACATAACCTTCTACTCAATATATAACTATTCATCGAGAATCTTAACTACCTAGGAGCTCAGAGCCCCTTATAATGAGGGTCAACTAACTAATTTGCACCTTATGAAAAAAAGGCACCATTTTTACAATGAGTAACTATTAAATAATTATTTAATGTTCCTTATTCAAGGAAGGTGGCCTTATCCTCATACATTAATAAAGTATCGAGCTAAGGGGGTTAGGGTAGGACCCTAACATTCCCTCCCCCTTCGAAAGAAGCATTGTCCTCAAGTATGAAGGTGAATAAATTGTCGTAGGATCACTATCAGTTCCCGTTGGGAATATTTTGGTTCCACATAACTCAATTGGATCAATGCTTTCCTAATCCTATGTTGGAACAAATGACACTCTCTCGTATCCATCACTACTTTTGGTTGTAGCAAAATTCTAAGCACCTGTTGACCACTTCTATTTGACCATTATTTTGAGGATGATATTCAATCCTCATATTCAATTGCATGCCTTGAATTTTAAGTAGTTCCTTCTAAAAGTTGTTGGTGAATGTGGGGTCCCGATCTAAGACAATGTAAATGGGAATACTTTGTAGATTAAATATTTGGTCCATGAAGGATTGGGCCATTGGGGATTTAGTTAAAGGATGAGCCAGGAAAAAAAATGTGCATATTTTAAAAGATAGTAACAACCGCCGGGATGACTAATTTGATGTCCTTTTTTGGGAGACCCATCATTAAATCCATTGAAATGTATGTCCAAATTTTTGTTGAGGTTGGTAGTCATTGCAATGCCCCTAGTATCTTCACCATATCCCCCCTTGTTTCATTCCAAAGTGTCATAACATGCTACAAAATCTTGAATATCTATTTTCATGTTATCTGTTATCACATTTATTTGTAGGGGGGGTGTTTTCCTGAGAAATTGACCCCTTTGGAGAAATCCCACTTATCCTAAGTTTTGGGGGCTAGGCGCATCGTGCTAAGCAGTGTGTAGATCTAGGTGGTTGAGATCCAATGCCACAGATCTACAACGCAGGATCCATTATTTTGAGGATGATATTCAATCCTCATATTCAATTGCATGCCTTGAATTTTAAGTAGTTCCTTCTAAAAGTAGTTGGTGAATGTGGGGTCTCGATCTAAGACAATGTAAGTGGGAATACTTTGTAGATTGAATATTTGATACATGAAGGATTGAGCCATTTGGGATTGATTTAAAGGATGATCTAGGAAAAAAAAATGTTCATATTTTAAAAGATAGTAACAACCACAGGGATGACTAATTTGATGTCCTCTTTTGGGAGACCCATCATAAAATCCATTGAAATGTATGTCCAAATTTCTGTTGAGGTTGGTAGTCATTTCAATGCCCCTAGTATCTTCACCATATCCCCCCTTGTTTCATTCCAAAGTGTCATAGAGTACTACAAAATCTTGGATATCTATTTTCATGCTATCTGCTATCACATTTATTTGTAGGGGGGATGTTTTCCTAAGAAATTGACCCCTTTGGTGAAATACCACTTATCCTAATTTTTGGGGCCTGGGCGCGTCATGATAAGCAACATGTATATCTGGGCGTATGAGATCTGTGCACATAGATCTATGGTGTAGGATCCATATCAGACCCCCACCCCCCGCCGTTCTGTCGTTAACGAGGGAGGGGGTCCGAGTTGGTGGTTTTTTATTGCGGGCCCCCCACTAACGTGGCACCTCCTTGCTAACTTAGACCCCACACCCCACCCCCCAGAACTTTCTTTCTTACAAATCTGCCCCCGCTCTGAGTAGACTGCTTACCACCTTCACTTACCATCGTTGCTACTTTCGCCATCTGTCTCCCACTCCGTCTCTCTCCTCTCCATGTCACATCTCTCACTTCCCTTCCACTTTCCACTACCGCACACATGTCCCCCACTCACCTCTATGTCATATCCCTTTTTCACTACTTCTTATCATCTCCTGCCATGTTTTATCCACTCTGCCTCCACATCATCTTCCCTTTCCACTTCACCTTCGTCCCATCGCACCTCAGCGCCCACGTTTTCTGTTGCTCTTTCTTTCCTGATCACAGTTCCTCGTCCATGTTTTCCTGCTAGTCTCAAAGTGAACTCCCAAAGTAGATCCAGATGGAAAAATGTAGAGCCTACCATGTCCTAAAGGTGCAGAGTTGACTCGGGCCTCCCCAATCCTGATGAAGCAGTTATTGAAGTAGGTGGTGGTAGTTGAACATCGTTTCCACCATAAATGGAAAGCCCAAGAAAAGGACTGTCAATGAGACAACTCATTCGTAGGCTCGTTCTGAAGCGTGATTGTGTCTAACTGAATTTCATGTCTAACAGGAGACTGTATCCACAGTTTGCCAGGAAGCATGCAGATGTAACAGCTTCAATGAAAAATCTTGAGCACGTCTCTGTAGTGTTGCTCTGAGTATATAGGAGTCATTCTCATATTTTGTTAGTGTTGATGGTTGAGCTAGGCTCTCGATTTGTAAATCTTTGATGAGGCCTCTGGTTCTCTGATTATTTATTGTTACTTGAGACTTCTTATTTAATGGTAGTCAGTTTCCCCTGCATTTCTTTGTTTATGATTCTGAGAGCTTGAACATGGATGATCCAGTCAAGTGTTATGACTGTAGTGTCATGTAGGTTTGATTGCATTTGATGTTACAACGTTTTTAGTTTCTTGAAGTTATCATATCCAAGTGGATCTTGTGTCTGAAATTTTTCCTCCAGAGGTTGTTGGAAGACTAGATGGCCATAGCAGACCTTCACGTTTTCCTCATGTTCTTCTACCTACTCATCATTATACAAATTTTTTGACTAAAGTCAGATCAAGACCTCATTTATATACGCGTATCATCCTAGTGTTTCTAAGTTAAAGAAACACGATCTTGAGTCTGCATCCATTAGACCTCTCCTAAAATTATTCACTATGACATACAAGCTGATGGGCCTTGGGCTTACCTCTTCCGCAATCCAGAGGTGACTTCCAACGCTAACATTTCTAGCACAATTTTCGGGGATGAATTGAAGATTTTCCATGGGCATGAATGACAAAGCTTACTAGTTATGAGTGTGCATCAAAACTTAGTACATTAAAGATTGCAACTGTGCACCTGATGACACCACTGTGGTAACTCTGTTGTTGTGAATCCACTAGTGAATCCAGTGTTTCAGTTGTGGTTTCCAGAGACAGACACACGAGGTCTACTCCCCAACTGCCTTTAGCAACACCTGAAGCGGAGCTAGATAAAATTATCAGAACAAGAAAGGCCCTTCGAGAAGGTACTTCTACTTTTGAACCAGTTATTTTTGGTGATTTTCATTATCATTTTTTCGCACAAGGGCAGATCCAGGGTTCAACGCTACAACAACGCACCAACAAAACCCTAACTATTGGCCCTTTCATCAACACCTGCGAAGCAGATGAAGTCTCACCCAAGGTAGAGGTAGGGGTGGTTGCAGGACTCAGGTGTCTACAACCTTATTTGGGACACAAATATGTGATTACAATAATTAATAGATCACTTAGCACCGTCAGTTTGTTATTATTTAATGAATATCTACTTCATAGATAAAATAGATCATCGTAGCATTCACCCAGATCTAATGTATCTAAGAACTTAGCATAAATAAATGGATCAGATCTGGAAAATTCAAGCACTAATCACATTCACCTATATCAGATCTAACATCCAAATTCATCATAAGAACAAAGCATAAACAGATCTATCTATCTATCTATATCAAGAACTTCGTAAATAACACATAAATACATCAGAACATCGCACAGAGCAGAATAACACAATATTTACGTGGTTCACCCCCACCCTGGGGATACGTCCACCAACTCTTCTTCTTTATTATCTTCAATCAGTCATCTACATGCACAGAGCCACAAAAACCCTACTCTGCATAGGAAAAGAGATTTGCGTGCACCTCGCCAGATCCTCCTTCCCTGAGCTAGGTCTAACACAAAGCCTTTCACAGTCTCTTACAACCACTTGCACTCAGCTCTACAGTTTCTCACAATATGCATAGAGCATCTTCAAACCATACTTGCACATAGCACTTAGCTTATTGGCCTCCTTCTTATGTCACCTAGATACTTATTTATACTTTACAAAATAGGCCTAAATATGGGTAAACCTATGGGTCGACATCATATACCCATTACATATTCCCAAATCCCAAAAAGGACCCAAAAAGGGGCCGAGATCCCGCGATGGCTGCTTCGTCTTGTGCTCCGTCTTTGACATGTTGTCAAAGTGCCAAAATAGGTCAAACTTGACCAAGGATTTCCCAAAATTTGGTCAAGGGCCAACAAGCCCCCAACACTCACCTGTGACTTGTCCTAAGTCACTTTGGTTTGACTAGTTCTTCTTCAAACACCTCGAGCTTGGATCGAGCTGCTTCGACTTGTTGTTGTGCTACAAATTCTTTTTCAATGAACTCTTGGATGACTGCATCGTTTATAGGTCCCTCTAGATGTTGTTTAGTTGTAGTGACAACCTGCTCTAGCTCTTGTCCTTGGCCTTCTACCTCTATAAACAATTGATAGGCCTTGTCTTGTGCGGGTTGGAGCCTCTCAGTTACCTTCATAAATATTCTCTGGATAGTATGGATTTGTTGTTGTGCAGTGCATTTCTCTTTAGAGCTCCTCATTCTTTCCAAAGCTGATAGGGACTTCAACTGCACCTGTATCTTTTCAGCGTGATACTTTGCCTCTTGGATTTGTGACTCTAGTGCCTTTAGTTCTAGGTTCTCCATGAGTTATTCATAGGTTTGGGCACTAAGATCAGTGAGTTTATTACATTCCAGGGTAATATCCTTTATCCTTTCAACTACGCTCTGGGTGGTTGTTTCTCTTTGGTCTCTTACATATTGTGGGGTATCAGGTACAGTTCATAGCTCCAAATATGCTATGCGTTGTTGTAGCTATTGGATGGATTCTAGGAGCTGGTTCACCTTCTGTGTAACTCGGTCTTCTACCTCGATTTCTAAGACTGTCATAGAGCGAAATGCTCTGTTGACCACTTATTTTACTTCGAGTTGGCTCGTGAGCAACTGTTCCTTTTCTTGTTGTAGCTGTGCTTTTTTTCATCAAACTTTCCTTGGAGAGAAATCTCTTCTTGTTTTGCAGCACTGCGTTTCTCTACGAGTACTCCTTGTACTTGCATCAAAGACTGGGTGGCTTCCATTGTTTCTTCCGATGCTCATCGAAGGCGATCTTTGACTGTATCAGCTAGGTGGTGGAGTTGAGCTGGCTCATGTCCCAATTCTATCTCTCCCGGCGCAGTGGCGACTAGGCGGCTAGACTGTAGGGCATGTTGTATCCCTCGGAGTTCAGTCTCAATTCGATCATACATCTCTTCTTTATTTTCTTCTTGTTTCTCTACTATTTATAGCGAAGCATCTTGCATGGCTGCAATGAGGAAGTCAAAGTCATCGAAGGTGAGGACGGTATGCATCTTGGTCATGGTGGACTTCAATTTCTTCCGGGAGGAAGGTTTTAGAGGTGAACCTTTCCTCTTTTTCAGGGGATCAACCTCGTCTCCTTGCTTCTATTCGACTTCTTTGTCATCTAACTCTTCACTATCACCTCCTTTCTCTGGTGATATGGAAGCAGTCTTCATGGATGCACTGTCTAATTTTTGGACTTCTTCGGTCTTCTTTGTTCTGCTAGGTCCGGGTGTATCCTGCATAGTTTATGGGTTGTCAATGTCGGATATCTCCATACGGCCTACTGGAATAAGGAGGTTCACTGACTAGTCCTTAGTGATATCCTCCAAGTCCTCCTCCATCAGCTTATAGTAGGACTATAGTTGTTGCTTGTGTTCGTCGACGCGCTTTATGATGTAAATAAAATGTTGATCTGCACTAAAATTCATCAAACGCCTGAACTGGTGTAGAGTTTTTAGATTCATGCGAGGCTCTGACTGTATGGCTATATTCATATGGATATCTTCAGTTTATTATAGTAGGTATGAAAAACAAAATTTTATTTCCAGTGTTTATTCATGTCGCTTGAGTACCACAGTGTACTGAACTTCGCGACCAGTGGTTCAAAAGGCTCGATGTCAGGGAATTTCGTACCTTCCACCATCTCCTAGGAAATAAAATCTATTAGGATCAAGATATAGCTAAAATGGAATTCATATCCTTGGTCTTGTGCTTCTCTGTAGTCGAGTTCCAACTGGTTCACCAGGTACTTCACCCAGTTCATCTAAACGCCTTCCGTGCACTTCCCTGCAAGGTTGACTACAAAACCGGTGACTTGGGTAGGTTCGTTCATTCATACTAACTTCCCTGCAATCAACTGACAGGAAAGGCACACTGCGCCACTCTAGATAGAAGCTACCTTGTAGCCTCGCGTTCCCTTCTCGACATCACCACAAGTGTCCTTGATATTTTTTGCTAAAGTGCGATCCATTGCTTTTCTTGGGTAAAACTCTTGACGATCAAGTCCTTGCATACTCAAGCCCATGATCTGATTGATCAACATCAAATCAACTGTTATACGACAGTTTAGCCACAAATAGCCGCCATGGTAACAATAAAAAAATAACTTGACACATGAATTCACCCCCTGGTGTCTTCCGAAGTGAGGAATCTTCATGACGTTCAACAGCGTGGATTGTGCCAGGTTCATAGTCCACGATTGGGGGATTATCTTTGAATTATTCCCCTTAGTTCTGTTTAGGTACTTATGTGGGGAGAGCATGTTATATACTTTATGATCTCCAAGGTTGAAGTCGCTAAACTTCAACGCTGCAGTTTTATATTGGTCTACTCGAACTGCACATATCCCCTTCAAGAGGTACGCCATAACCAAGGTGTATTCGAAATCTCTGGGCACACTGTTTCGATTTACTACGCTGCTCAGAGGTGGAATATAGGTGGGTAATATGGTCGAGATCAACATGGCATTCGCTAGATCATCCCTGTGCTTGGTCCGCTTTTCATCTGATGGTCAGGATGGTGCGGCTTTGCGAGCAGTGGATGGAGAGGTTGGAAATCCTCTCATCGAATATGCTTTTACACCTGTAGACATCGACATGACTCTTTCATTCATGAGTTCGATCAGAAATTCTTCAACAACTTTCTCTACAGCACTCAACTCGTCAAACATACACACTCGGGGTTAACAATCTCGGGTTCAGAAGGTAACTTAGACAAAGTAATCAGATAGAGAACAAGAGCATGATGATCATTGTGCAAAATCAACTTAGTCTATGGGCTCAAAATCTCAATTGGAAAAAGTGTTCTTGGTGCATGGCACAATGGGATAAATAGGTAACTCGGCAACGGGTCGCTTGCAATGGGTATGGAGCCTTCATTAACTCTGTTATGTCCATTATGGTTTCCCAATGGTCAGATGGTGAGTTGTATATCCATAAATGTCTTTCTACCCATTCAGAGCATTGGTCTAACAATTATAATGTCCCCAATGCCTATATTTATTCATCATGGTGAAGTGCCATGTTTCGTTGTTCTGATATCCCGACAAAGCTCCAATTTTGCAAATTTTCCTTCTGCGAGGTTCCCTTTGGAACCTTCTGCAACTTTTCGATCTTATCTCTCTTCTTACTTAGATTTCTATCCTTCTTCCCAGTGAGCTTTGTCTCGGTAGGCCTTTTTCCATTCTGATTCTTATCTTCTTGTGGCATAGGTACTTCACGCTCTTGAGATTCTTTCCTAAGATTCGAGGGTGATCCTTCTTATTTATCTGGAATGGTACTTCATTCTTCTGTGGGTATTCTAGTGTTCTTGCAACTTCCACGTCTGGGTCTCTGGTGTTAAATAGCTTCGATCTATTCTTTTGTTCTTCAATCAAGTGTGTGATCCTTCTAGTCATGAATTATTTTAACTCTTGCTTCTTCTTCTTTAAAACTTCTTCTTCTTCTTTCCTTTTGGCCCGATCTCTTTCAATCTAGGGTTTTCCTGGTAGCATGGTAAATGGGGCACTATTCTCAAAAAATTTAATAATCTCAAAATTTTCCTCTTTCGAAGTTCCATTGACATTCATAGCATATGGGTGAGCTTCCCACATAGGTTTATCATCTTTCCTTTGAATAGTCCTATTCCTCCTAATGAAGGAATCATAGAAGACCTCCCTATAGCTTCCCAAGTTCTCTCTATCATGATATTCACCTGTGTTTCCTCATCTAGAAAACAGTCAATGTCGAAGTCTCCTATTCTTTCTTCAAGGTATTCTTTTTCTTTGAAGATCTCTGATACTCTGACATGTCGGTGGTCATTCAGGGTTTCTTTTATTTGTAGCAATACTTTCTATGATTCTTTCTGGGATTCTATCATAATCTTAGTTTCTGGATCTGCCTTAGGGTTTTCTTGTCTCATGTTCATTTCTTCAATCTTAGTAGTCATTCTAGGACAATCCAATACTTCGTGGTCCATAGATTTGCAACAAAGACAACTAGGTCTTCTCGCAGGGCATTCCTTAGCGAGATGTCTTAGTTTTCTATAACTATAACAGAGGGTCAATCCTCTCTTTCTTTTAAATGATCCCCAACCTTCCCTGTACTTCACGCTGGGATCATGGTAGCTAACCTGAAAACATTTCTTTCTAGGATCCTGCATACACTTATTAGTCCAAACATTCTTTCTATGCATAGGTATAACATATTTTTCACTATTCTTATCAGATCTACTCATATCAAATCTTCTTTCATCTATTAAGACACTAGTTTTCAAGAATCTATCAAACATACCTAGACCCATACTGCTAAACCAAAAATTTCCACTTCTCTTACTTCTACAGAGCACAAATCTTTTAGATCTATAAATTTTCAATATTCTTACCTTTATCAGAGCACAAACCTTCCAGATCTTACCTCTTCTAATAAAAAAGTCTCACTTTTTCCTTTCTTATAGCACAAAGATTTTAGATCTCACCTCTTTTCTTCAGATGAGACTTCTTTTCCTTAGCATAGAGCTTGTCAAACTAAGTAGAGTACTGCATACTAGAGCAACATATTTACCCATAGAGCTTTCATAATTTCAGGTCGGATCTTTGCACAAAGCTTCTTCTTCCTCAGTTCCCAACAATCACAGTTTCGGGTCCCGACAACGGAACCATTTGTTGGCACAGGGGCAGGCCAAGGGTTCAACGCTAAAACAACGCACCAACAAAACCCTAACTACCGACCCTTTTGGAAACACCTGTGAAGTAGATGAAGTCTCGCCCAAGGTAGAGGCAGGAGTGGTTGCAGGACTCAAGTGTTTGCAACGTTAGCTGGGACACAGATCTGTGATAAGAATACTTAATAGATCACTTAGCACTGTCAGTTCGTTATTATTTAACCAATATCTACTTTGCAAATAAAAGAGAGCATCGCAACATTCACCCAGATCTAATGTATCTAAGAACTTAACATAAACAAATGGATTATATTTGGTATATTCAAGCACTAAGCACATTCACCTATATAAGATCTAACATCTAGATTCATCATAAGCACAAAGCATAAATAGATCTATCTATCTATCTATATTAAGCACTTAGAAAATAACACATAAATACATCAGAACATTGCATACAGAAGAATAACGCAATATTTACATGGTTCACCTCCACCCTGGGGCTACGTCCACCAACTCTTCTTCTTTATTAGCTTCAATCAGTCATATACATGCACAGAGCCACAAAAACCCTACTCTGCATAGGATAGGATATCTGCGTGCACCTTTCCAGATCCTCCTTCCTCGAGCTAGGTCTAGCACAAAGCCTTTCACAGTATGTTACAACCACTTTCACTTAGCTCTACAGTTTCTCACAATATGCACAGAGCATCTTCAAACCATACTTTCACTTAGAACTTATCTTATCGGCCTCCTTCTTATGTCACCTAGATACTTATTTATACTTTACAAAATAGACCTAAACATGGGTAAACCCATGGGTTGACATTGCATACCCATTACACATTCCCAAATCCCCAAAAGGACCCAAAAAGGGGCTGAGATCCCGCAATGTCTTCATCATCTTGCGTTCCATCTTTGACAGGTTGTCGAAGTCCCAAAATAGGTCAAAATTGACCAAGGATCTCCCAAAACATGTTCAAGGGCCAACATCCTCATATAGGAACTCCAATTTCTGTAGCTCATTCTACTGTAATACCTTCCATTGGAGTTTCTCGAACCTTAAATTTTGGGAGTGTTCATGTTGAGTTTTCCCCTCTTGGTATGGGATTGGAGGGACAAATCCTTGTCACTCCTCCCTCCCCTGAATTTGTACCATGGTTTAGGCCCAACACCTCAGAATATTTTCCTGCCCCGGGCTTTACCACCCCTTATTCTATTATCGTTGTTGCTACTATAGAAAGGGAAACCTCTGTTCGCTCAAGTCCCGTAGCTTTTCCTTCAAATCCTCTGTTGATTCCTTTCCCTCCTGGAGGCTCATTTCTAGTCTCCCCTACTCGAACTCCATATCCTCCTTGTTCTCCTCCACCTATCATCACTATGGCAGGTGCTAATCCTCCTAGAAATATAATGGATTCCATAGCAGTTGCTAGATATGCCCCTCTGGTCCTACCTCCACCGATGAATGCTCTCCCTACTAGAGATTACCTGAAATACATGCCTAAGTTCACTGGAGAAGGAGACGTAACTGCGAAAGAGCACCTCGTTTCCTTCTACAGTTATACAGACAATCTAAATATTAAAAATGAAGATGTCTATATGAGATTCTTTGTCCAAAGCCTTGATGGTGAGGTTAGAAAATGGTTTAGGGGATTGACCCCTGGATCCATCACTGGGACTGAGGCTTTATATGATGTTTTCTTGAGACAATGGGGGGTTAAGAATGAATTTATGTATTATATCACAGATTTTGGGTCCCTAAAGAGAAAAGAGGGAGAATTTGTCTTTGAATTCTCCAAAAGATTCAACAAGATGTACATTAAGATCCCTACTGAGATAAATCCTACAGAAGCCTCTGCTAAAATTACATATTCTAGTTATTTTGACCTTGACTTCTTCCTCTTGTTAATAGAGAGAGAAGAGTTACTTCCTTGGCTCATATGCAATATGCATCCCTGGAAGTGGAGTCTAACGTATCGGCAACAAACTGACTCAGCAATAAGGCTAATAGAGATATACCGAGGGGAAGATCTGAAGCTTCCACCTCTCTTTCCTCTGCTTCCCCCCCTCAAATGGATGAAGTAACCAACTTACTAAAATCACTTTCAACTAGGATGGAAAGGTTGGAAGTAGAGGGGAAGCAGACATACAAAAATCCTCAGCATGATGGACTCAGAGGAAACTTCAGAAGACCAATCAATGCCCCTCAAATAATCCCTAGAGAACCCAGAAATAGAGATAGGGATGATCAGAAAATCTAAACTCCTCTTCAAAATAACCTTCTTGTTGATGAAGAAGGAGAGGGGGAAGAGCTAGATCCTGAAATTTATTGTCTTGGAGACACCTCCCCATTTCGCCATTTAACTCAATCTACATACAAGGAGTCTCTCATGGATGACCAGATAAATGAGATGAGAAAGGGAGAGAAGGAAAATAATAGTCCCAATAAATATAACCTCAGGTCAAAGAAAAAAGAAGGGAAGTCAGACATCCTTGATTAGTCTTCTAAAGCAGATATGCATGTCAAAGATGCAACAAACTAGAAAAAAGAAACGAAAACTCATAATCCCTCGCCAATAGCTAAAGACCCTATCCTCGAGCTGAGAGAAATCTTGAAGCCCCCTTCCTCCTTCAGTTTCGATCAAGAAATTCAAAATATTAGAATCCCTGTCCCCCTCTCAAAACTAGTCAAGAACGCAGATTTCAAGAAATCCCTCTCTAAGCTATTGTAGTCTGGGCCATCTCCCCATCCCACAGACTCGGTAAACCTCCAAGATGAGAAACCAATAGTCATATTAGGGCCTATGGTAGAAGATAGATATGATTCATCCCCTCCATTCTATACATCCCTGAACATACATGATAAGGTGTTGCATAATTGTCTGATGGACTCAGGGGCATCTCATAATCTCATGCCCAAAACTGTTATGGAAGAACTTGGATTGGAAATCGAAAAGGATTATCATGATTTATATTCGTTTGATTCAAGGAGGGTGCAATGTCTTGGGATCATCAAAGATCTTGTTGTGACATTGTTTCAGTTTCCCATGAAAAGTGTGGTCATGGATATCATCGTGGCTAATGTTCCCCCCAAGTTGGGCATGCTGTTGTCAAGATCTTGGATAAAAAGACTTGGAGGAACATTACAGATGGATCTCACATATGCTACCATTCCAGTCTTTGGAGGGGAACATGGAAGATTGTACAGAGAAGCTCAGTTGGACTATGTTATTAGAAATGAATCTGACCCCACCAACCATCCTATCTTCTCACTTGACACTGAGATGGGGTCTATTTTATTGTAGTTCACTGACGCTCTCGAGCCTCCTCTAAAACTCAAAAAACAACCCATGATTTTTCATGAAGTTTCTTTCTCCACCACCTCTGTTTGGAAAATTTTCTTTGATGGAGCCTCCTCTAAGGATGTTTCTAGCATTGGAGTAGTCTTTTTTTCCCCTTCTCAGGAAACCATACCTCTATCATACAAATTAGAGTTTGAAACAACCAACAATGTGGCAGAGTATGAAGCTCTTGTTTTGGGCTTAAGGGCTGCAAAGGACATGGGGATCAAAGAGATATCTTTGTTTGGTGATGTTGAGTTGATTGTCCAGCAGTACAAAAATATTTATCAGACCAAACACCCTTGACTCAGAAGTTACAGAAATGAAGTATGGGACCTCATTGACAGTTTTTTCCTGGATTTCAACATTTCATTTGTCTCGAGAGAAGAAAATCTGATGGTTGATTCTCTGGTTGTTTTAGCAAGCAATTTTAGAGTCCCTCTGTCACTCAAACTCAGGTATGATGTAGAAGTGAAGTATAGACCCTCTATACCTGACGATGTCAAGAATTGGAAAGTGTTTGAGGATGATCTTGAAATCAAAATATTTCTGGAAACTGTTGAGGAGTTGTCAACATTACACATTGAACAGGAACCTGACTCTGAAATAAATCCTCACACTGATGTTCTTTTGAAAAAAATTGATGATCATCATATTGTGCAATTTCCTAGCAATCACATCCCAAAGGGACTAGTCCCTTTGGAAAGACTATTTGACATAAATGAAGTGGCAGTAAAGGGTAAAATCTCAATTAATGATGTTGATGTGGCTGAGTGCAATATTGGTACAAAGCTAGATCCAAAATTTGTCAAATTGTCAAGCAGTCTGTCAAAGGAGGGGAGGGCCAAGTGTATTGATATATTAAAGGAATCTATTCATGTATTTTCCTGGACCTATGAAGACCTCATAACATATGACACTAGTTTCATTGAGCATAAGATTCCATTGAAAGAGGAAGACAAACCATTTAGGCAAAAATTAAGATAGATAAATCCTATGTTGTTTCCTATTATGGAAAGGGAGGTGAAGAAGCTTTTGGATGCTCATATTATCATGACTTTGAGATATTTTGAGTGGGTAGCCAACCTGGTCCTAGTAAGAAAGAAGAGTGGAGAAATCAGACTCTGTGTCGATTTTAGAAATCTGAATAGGAGCTCAAAGAAGGACAATTACCCGCTGTCAAAGATGGAATACATATTGTAGAGGGTAACTGGTGCATCTAGGATTTCCATGATTGATGGATTTTATGTCTATAATCAAATCACTGTCTTGCCTGAAGATAGATAAAAGACAACCTTCACTACTCCTTGGGGCACATTCATGTATCCCAAAATGCCCTTTGGATTAATGAAAGCAAGAGAAACCTTTTAGCAAGCCATGGACATCCTTCATTAGAGAAAGGGATAAATTTGTAGTCATCTATCTAGATGACATAACACTCTTCTCCAAATATGATAAAGAACATCATCAACATCTGATAAAGGTCTTCTTGAAATGCAGAAGGTTTGGTCTTTCCCTAAATCCTAAGAAGTCTTTATTTGCCTTGATAGAGGGAAAATTGCTAGGGCACATAGTGTCAGTTGAGGGGGTCAAAATTGATTCAAGAAGGGTGGGAGCTATACAAACATTATCACTTCCTAGATCCAAGAAAGAGGTCCAGTCCTTCCTAGGTAAAATTAATTTTCTGAGAAAGTTTGTTTCAAATTTTACTGAATCGATGAAGCATATCATATCCATGCTCAGGAAGGGAAATGAAATGAAGTGGACTGTTGATTCCAAAGAATCCTTCAGCCATATTAAGAAGGCACTGACTGAGGCATCTGTGCTTATCAGTCTTGATTATTCCAAGGATTTTCTGATTTTCTCTTTTGCTTCTTTTGATACAGTGGCAACTGTTTTGTTACAGAAGAACGCAGAGTGACTGGAGTAGCCTCTTTCCTTTTGCAACAAAGCACTGAGGGATGCAGAGGTAAAATATAACATCATGGAGAAATAGGCCTATGCCTTGGTGAAATCTATCAAATCCTTCAGAGTCTATGTTCTACATTCAAAGATCATTGCATATGTTCCTTCATCTTCTGTGAAGGACATTCTCATTCATCCTGACATAGACAGAAAAAAGGAGCAAATGGATTGCCAAAATCCTTGAATTCAATCTGGAAATAAAGCCTACCAAGCTAGTTAAAGGCCAAGGTTTAGCCAAGCTATTGGTTGAATCTAACTACAGAGCTTTGGGGATAAACTTCATCAACACTCGCTCAAAAAATCAGCAAGCTAAGTTCACTGATAGAAATCCTCAGGGAAACACTCCATTGGTAGAATGCACCTGGTACAAAGACATTATATATTTTCTGCAAGAATTAAATCCCCCTGATGGTATGGAGAAAACCAAGGTAAGATATTTAAATATCAAATCTATCAGGTGTTTCCTTATTGACCAGGTCTTGTACTGGAAGGACCCATTAGGTGTGCTTCTGAGATGCTTAGACCCACAGGAGACCTAAAGGATTATATTTGAGTTCCATGAAATCCTATGTGGGGGACATCATTTCTGGAAAACCACAGCTTACAAAATCCTTAGGGTTGGATACTACTAGCCTACTATATTCATTGATGTCTGTGTGAAAATCAGGGCTTGTATTAAATGTCATAAATTTACTGGGAAGTAGCAGCTCAAGTCTTTGCAATTGAATCTTGTACTAGCTTCAGGATCCTTTCATCAGTGGGGCCCAGACTTTATTGGGGAAATTCATCCTCCTTCAAGTGGTCAACATGGGTGTATTTTAACTGCACTAGAATATTTTACCAAGTGGATAGAATCTATCCCCACCAGGAGCACTTCTCACAAAGTGATCATTGTCTTTCTCAAAGATATTATAGAAAGGTTTGGTTGCCCCAAAAAAATTGTTACTAATAATGTTGCTTCCTTTAGGGCCGAACCATTGATCAAGTTTTGTGAGAAGTTCAGAATTTCATTAATCCACTCCACCCCTTACTATCCGCAAGGCAGTGGATTAGTAGAATCCTCTAACAAAATCCTGATCAAGATTATCAAAAGACTGCTAGAGGATAATAAGAAGGTCTGGGATTCAAAGATAAAAAAAATTATGTGGGTTGACAGAGTGACAATGAAGAGGTCTCTAGGGACCTCTCCTTTTCATCTTGTGTATGGATTTGAGGCCATCTTTCCTTCTCATCTCTCTCTGCCTGTGGAAAAATTCTTTCAATATTATCAAGGAGAGCCTGATGATATGATTAGAATAAATCATCAACTGGTAGAATTCCAACAAGATAGATATAAAGTGATGGATAGGGCACATGAACATCAATCGAAAATCAAGCAGGACTTCGATAGGAAGAGCAGAAAAGAATATTTCCAACTGGGAGATCTAGTACTTAAATGGGATGTACACAGATAAGACAAGGGAAAACATGGTAAATTTGAAGCCCTCTGGATTGGGCCCTTCAACGTTTATGATATAGCTCTAAATAATACCTAAAGGTTGCAGAATTTGGAGGGCCATGAAGTTTTTGGTGGCCTTGTAAATGGGCATTTTCTAAAGAAGTTATTTATTTGAGCCATAAGTGGCTCCTAGACCTTTGTAAATATTGTTTTTTCCTTTGTTTCAGGTTTATAAGTGACTCCATATCCCAACAACAAGGCACTGAAACTACAAAAGAGTTCTTGGCATCTCACAGGGAGCCAGCCATCCCCCATGGAGCCTAATGTTATCACATTTATTTGTAGGGGGGGTGTTTTCATATAAATTGACCCCTTTGGTGAAACTAAGGCAAGAAGTGGGCTAAAAACCCACAAAATCCTGCTTATCCTAAGTTTTGGGGCCTGGGCACATTGTGCTAAGAAGTGCGTAGATATGGGTGGCTGAGATCCACCCACCCAAAACTATGGCACATAATCCATATCGGACCCCCGCCCCTGACATTCTGTCGTTAACA
>SNQJ01S0031132.1:0-22846 GCA_010110895.2 Picea sitchensis
TGAGTGGAGGTTTGAGGTTCGTCAAACCTGTCACATACGGAACGTGTGTGCGTTCCTAGAAACACACACACATTCATGCAAGTGTGCATTCTTTCTCACCTCGTTGCCACTTTATCGTCCACCAACTTCATGCACTCACCCATTATTTTTAACAAAACAAATATTATTAAAATTAATATTATTATTAAGAAATTGTATAGTTTTTTATAATTGATTTAAATTAATTTTGAAATAAATAAAATTATAATTTTATGACATAAAAGAGATGAATTCCCTAATTGTGTGCCACCTAGAGCGACGAAAGTTAATATGGTGGAAGAAGTGGATGTATTTCCTATCATGTCAAGAAATCATGTTAGATACAAGGCTTTTTAGTGCGAAGTGTTGGGAGAAAATGGAAAGTACCAACCAGATACGGTCTGGATGGACCACGTCTACGTTATCATTCATGACAATGAGTGGATTTCAACTACCTATACCCTTGGCTCTTCCTTTCATGTCGAATGCTCAAAGGATAAACATGGCGTGGGTCTATGGTTTAATCCAGAATATGTTCTTGAATGCATTTCAATGTATGCTAGGGGAAGTTTCACCATTCTCCTTATCACTTCCATGGCTCCTTGTGTCATTCGAGTAAGGAAGACTCGTGTTTGCAAAACTCAGGCAACCCTTGCAGTAGTGGAGGATGCAGAGTTTTATGCAAGCTCGATCCCTCTGAAAGCAATGGAATCCAATGCAACCTATGGAAGAGGACATTAATATAATACACACCTAACAGGAAGACAAGGAGGTGGGTGCACAGGTTAGTGATATTTTTTTGGATCTTGGTTGCACTCGGACTCGGGAGTCTAAGTTCTGTCGGATGTTAGAATTATCTCAGGACACCAAAACTATGGTTGCACGTGGTATGCTCCCAAAGTATCAAGACTACAAGCAATTCAAACAACATTTGGAGGCTCTCGAAGATCATAACAAGTTTCTCATGACCATGGTCTCCTAGTTGGTCAAGCGAAATGGAGGTTCTCTACAACAAGTGCATGATGGTGATTTGTCTCCTGGGTCTCTGCAACCTCCTCAGGAGGTAGGAAACAAAGACAATACCTCCAGGCTTGCTCTCTAGGTGCCCCACTCTAATGATCAAGAACAACTTTGTCTTTATTTGTCGAGATCTGCATAGGTTTATCTTAGTTCGGATGCTTATGATTATTTTTTCAATTTTTATAGAATCAATATCTTTCACCTTTTTAGACTTGCTACTTTTAATTACAATTAATTAACTATAAAAAAAAATTGAAACATGACCTGGTTTCCCTTGGGTTTTTTTGGAACTTGTTTTATATACATTATAGTGCCTCACCAACCTGCATATCTATATATTTTGTTAATATTTGAATAGAAATTTTTTTACTTAAAATAAAACATATATGTTTTTTTCATATATTTTATTTTTAATAATTAAAAAAAAATATATATTGTAATTACTCTTCAAATATATCTAAAATATAAAATACAATTTTCAATTAATTTTGTATAACATAATGTTATTGTTGTTTTCGAGGAAAGAAGTAAGGAAGTTACTTTGAAATCTACTGCCACAAATTGTTATTATCAAAAAGAATTTAAAACCTTGGTTTACTTCACTTAAGTAAGTGGACATTGTGTGGAAATTATTCAGAGTCCATACAATGAATCCATCGATCTTTATACTTACAGAGGTCCATTATTGAACGACGCTTTAATATGATTGTGGGCCACGAAACATGGTAACATCTCACAACGAATCCATCCAACTTTACACGTTTTCTTCATCGTCGAATTAGTCTGGTAGAATGTCTTTCTCATATTTTTGTAAAGACTGCCTTTTTCTAAAGAGAACTTTTCAATTTTCAACTACAGTGGTAAAGTTATCTACATTTATTAGAATAAAGGACCTTCGTACTTTTCTATAAGACTTTTTAAATATGGTAAGCTATTTTCAGAGACACACTAAGCAAGGTTGTAGTGTGCTTTTCTTGTGAATTCATAGGTATATTATATGTTTTGAACAAAAGTGAACATGAAGAGAAAGGAAGAACGAGCTCTCAAATATTCATTTTCGAGTTGATCCAAAAGTGACACATTTGGTAAGATGGCAGGTTAGGGTCTTTCTTTAACTGTCTTACTTAGGTATACTTAGTATATTTTGGATAAGGCTCGCTAGATAGTAATTGCTCTCATTATTGTTGACCATAACTGGTGAGAATTTGGGTAGTGAGAAACTTTTTATAGAGGTAGGAAGCTATGCAATGACTAAGAAGGATCATTATTGTATTAAAGATTTGGTCAATTAGAGGTTTCCCCTATAAGAAGCAACTGAATATTGCTCATTTTTTACTTATCAGTAAAGAGTTATATTTTTGCAAATGTTATATTCTTGTTTATCTCTCTTTTATTTCATATTGTTTACATTTCTTCATATATTGCATTTAAATTCTTTGTATTTTTTATTTAAGTACACATCAAGTGGTTTGTCTCTCTTTTATTTCATGTTGTTTACATTTATTCATATATTGCACTTAAATTATTTGTATTTGTTACGTACACTTCAAGTGGTATTAGAGCATTTTTGTGTGTCAACACAATCTAAATTCATAGAATTATTTTTAGGTTAAAGACATATTTTAGTGTCTATAAACATAGAGATTTATCATTTAATAAGTTGACCATTACCTAGGAAGTATACACACATGGAATGCAAGTGGGGTAACTTGGTTGGACATCGTTGTACACATGTGTGGGTACCTAATGAGTAGCTTACCACATTAGATAAAATCTATTCATGAATTCAATCTTCCACATACCCTCGGGTACACCATAAACACCCTAGAAATACTTGAAACCACCCCTCTGAAATCCTTTCAATCATTTGTAGCTATAATACATCGAGATCAACATTTTGAGAGATTAGTATCATGTACCGGGGAATCATGTAGTATGACTAAGGGTAGTTGATTCTTCTTACTTATAATTGTGAAATATTGGTTGAGTACTATTGTTTGAAACCCTCTAGTACATTAGAGAGCTAGAACAATTGAAATTATGTTTCTTTTAAGACCCTATTAAACCTTTTCCTTATAAACATCAAAATTCCTACAAAAACTTGAATATCTAAAATTTAAAATTTTCCCTAGAGTAGTAATAATTTGATAGTTCAAAAAATAGAAGTCTGGAAGTGGACCCAATCCTTCATAGGCCATAATGAGGGACCTATCTAAAAATAATCCTGACTTGAATTTGATCATGTTGGTGTAAATATTTAGTGACTCGATAGGTGTACTAAAGTGGCCCCATGATTGCCACTAGAATGGAGAACAAACTCACTAGTCTAGAAGACAAAACAAATAAACTCCGGTTGCCTTGGAAGATAAGATATAATAACTCATTCAAAACCATCATTCAACATTCTAACAAGACTTCAAAAACTATTTTTCCTCCATAAAAAATGCCATGAACCATTAATTTCATATTTGGAACAATCAAGTATGGTTGATTAACAGTGCACCATGAATCTTCAATGGCTAGTAGTCATTGCACCAAGACATCCTTTGATGACACTAAAAACCATATGATGAATATATTTCCTAAGGTATATTTGAATAATCTTAATGGATTTGATCCAACACGATGGGTGAGTCGGATGGAACATTATGTTTCTCTCTATGATATTAATGATGAATGTAACCAAAACTACAAGTGGGTGTGTTATATTTGGACAAGGGACATTCACATTGGTGGCAATGGAAAATGAAGGAATATGATGGGTACACTACACATGGGACTAGTTTGTGAAGGAAACTTATGCTAGATTTGAAATTGATACTCATTTTTTTGGGAAGTTGTCACAAAGGAATACTTTATTGTTTCCTTCAAGAGACTGGTAATCAAGTTATAAGGCATGACTATTGAGTTCTTAAAGGAGCATTTTATAAGTGTTATCAAGGAGGGGATCAAATCACAAGTAGAGATGTCTCTCCCAACTACTTGGTTGGAGGCCTCACAAATAGCTTAAAATGTATAGGTGGTGGTCACAACATAGAGAAAAAGATACAAATTTTCTCCATGACCATGTTCCCCTTTTGTGCCTCCTCAATATTCTTCTTATCCCCTTCAAGTCCATAACTTGACCCCACATAAAGCTAAAGAGCACCAACATATCGACTTCTGCTATCATTGTGTTGAATTGTTTAAGGGTATAAATGTAAGGAATACAATTTATTTATCATAGATATGACTCCATTAAGAACATCCAAGGAAATTTTAGAGGAAGGTGT
The DNA here is from genome assembly GCA_010110895.2 of Picea sitchensis. Classification (NCBI taxonomy): domain Eukaryota; kingdom Viridiplantae; phylum Streptophyta; class Pinopsida; order Pinales; family Pinaceae; genus Picea; species Picea sitchensis. The sequence goes on from SNQJ01S0031132.1 coordinate 4,311, forward strand.
GACTATATTGGATCTAGTGAAAGATAAACCTCCTCATCATCAACTATTACTCACTTAAGAGTCTCCTTATGAGGAACCCAAAAATTCCCTCCATGCTTTGTCGAGACTTATAGCTCCACAAACCTTAAAGTTGGTTGGATATATCAAGCATGGGAAAGTGATTATCTTAGTCGATAATGACAACACCCACAGTTTGATACAACATCAAGTAACATAAAAAACACATTGTTATGTACATCCAGTGTAGAATTTATAAATCCTAATACCCAATGTGGTACTATGAAATGTAGTGGTAAGTGTGAGAATGTGAAACCCAAACTACGGGATTATCTTGTGAAATCTAACATGATTTCCATTGAAATGTGAGGTTGTGATGTAGTTTTGAGAGAATAATTGTTGTAAACATTGGACCCTATTACAACGTAAGTCAAGGAGTCAAACATGAAATTCAATAAGGAGCAACATAAATACACTCTCAAAGGTCTCCAAACTAGTTCACTAGAAAATAACTCTCTCCATATGGAAAACCGTATTAAAGAAGGGTCATCAAGGTATTATTTCCCAATTCAATACCATATATGTTATGGATGACTCTATATGGGAAATTCATCCTAATTTATTGTTGGTTTTGGAAAAATATCATCAGGTATTTCAAACACCCTGGGGCTTAACCACCTTGCATGTAGAGAACAATCTATGTGAACTGATTCTATGTAGTCAATCAACTAATGTGCACTTGTATAAACATCATTTTCTACAAAAAACTAAAATTGGAAAGACAGTTCAAGAATTATTGGAGGTTGAAGTGATGTGTACAAGTAGTATCCCTATTCCTCCTTAGTTCTTTAAATGGTTTTGATGAAAAAAGGAAATTGGTGTAGGTGTCTAGACTTTTGTTCCCTTAACAAATTGACCATCAAAGATAAACTCTCCATTCATGTCATTGTCTACCTCTTGGATGAGTTTTATGGTGCATAATGATTCATGAAATTGAATCTTAGTTTCTGTTATCACAACATTCAAATGAATGAAGTAGACATTACTAACATTTCATTCCACACATGTGAATGATATTGTCAGTTTTTAGTGATGTGTTATGGTCTTTCAATTCCCCATCCACCTTTTAGAGACTCATCAACAATCCTTTCCATCCCTTTTTGCATAAATTTGTGCTCATATTCTTTGATGTTATTTTGATTTATATCAAAACTTGGGATGCTCACATGGAACATGTTGATAAGAATCACAATTGCTTGAGGATAACCATTTTTTCATCAAACCTTCTGAATGTGATTTTGGTGCTTCTAAAGTGGATTACTTGGGTCACAATAGAGAAGGGGTGTGAATTGACCCTAAGAAATTGATTCAATGAAATACTGGCATGCCCAAAGACATTAGAAAGCTTGTATTGGTTTTGTTGGTCTTATTGTCTACTACATAAAACTTGTACAAAAATATGGTACAATTTCCAATCGGTTAACTTCCTCACTAAAAAAGAATACCTTTGTATGTAATTATGTAGTTAAGCAAGACTAAAAGGAATCTATGTCTACTAGTCTTGTGTTATCTCTTTCAAACATCACTAAGACATTCATCTTGTGTTGATAGAAGAGGGGTGCCCAAATTAGTGTTCACTAATAAACTTGTATCTGACAGAAACTAGGGCAGTCTACATATGATAAATTAATGATGACCATCCTTCATAGAGTGATACCTAGCACTCTTATCTACTTGAGAGGAATTTTTAGATAAAGATAGGGCATCCTAGATTGAAGCACATTTAAAAATATATGTTTCTTTACTAGAGAAACAAAATTCAGACACCAAGATGTTAGACTATGGTTATGGGATCATTTATAAGAAAGAAAAATAAAACATGGAGGATAATGCATTGTTATGAAAATACAATGAAGAAGGGTCCTTATTTTCTTATTCTTACCAATGTTATATTTCTTTAAAAAGTATGTCAAGAATGGATAGCTAATGACAAGGTTGTTTAAATCATCAAATAGCTATAAGAGGATTCAAATCCTAGTACATGTTATACTTGGTAGCCTGACACCTTAAGGTATAAATAGTGTATTCCTTTGGTGCCAAAATATTATTTATGATCACGAGTTTTCATAGAATTACATTCCTCTCCTACCACAAGTCACTATGGATTTTAGAAAACACGTGAATAGGTTAGGCGTTCATTGTTTTGGGATGGCATGACGAAGGAAATTTGTACATTCATAGTTTAATGTGATACATTTCCAAGGAACAAGGGTGAAATAGTGAAGACCCTTGGGGCATTACAACCTTTACTGATCCCAACAATATTTTGAGTTGGAATTTATATGGATTTTATAATCAACTTCCTAAATAAAGAAACAAATATATCATCATGGTAGTTGTCAATTTCCTTTCCAAATATTCCCACTTTTGTTCCTTACAACACTCATTTAAGTATTCCACTATTGCACAAGTTTTATTGGATCATATTTTTAAATTACATGGCCTGCCTTTAAATTCAATTGTAGTGGATTGTGATCCTACTTTCACTAATTTTTGGACATGTAATCCTTGGGATTGCATTATTGTAATAATAATGTAAATATGAAAATTCATAGGTGATAGGAAGAGTCATCCGTTAGGGAAGACCAACAATCATTCTGATTGTATTTATGCACTTATCATGTTAATGAAAAGCACATCAGTGGGGTTACATTTTCTACCATACTTAGCATAATAGTGGTATCAGAGCTCAGGATAACTCCATTATCTCTCTTGGAATTTTATTTCCCCTAGTGTGCATAAACGCCCTCATATTTTTCACTCTACCATCTAGCACTCTGGTTGATTCTTTGCACTCTTCCCTCTATCTTTCTACATTCTACATTTCAGTTTATCACCTCTCTATCACTCCAACCACACATTCTGTGAAACCCTAATTTTTGTAAACCTAATTATTGTTCAAACCATCCACCTTAGTCTATCACTCCTATAGCCTTTCATATGCACTCTCGCACTTAGTGACACTGGTATCGACCCTCACACACATTATTCATGCAAAATGCTAGCTAGTGAAGAATGGAATAGTATCACCCCTCACATGCATTCCTCACATGAAGAACCTTATCAAGTCTACATGTGTAACCAATCTATTGTTTCATTCATTTTCATTGTCTTCCTGGAAATTTGACTCTCTTTCACATATGAATTATCCTTCACACGCTACATTCCTCGCATGACAGAATAGGTTTGATAACATGATTGGTTCCTACTGAGAATGCGGCATTTCAGTAATGATTCTTCACTAGTAACTGATATTTACCCATTTCAAAAAGTGTGGGTCACATGAAGAAGATGGATGTAGAGTTCCATGGGATAAGATTAAAGAAGACAAACAAAACATGAAAGAGGACAAAGGTAAAACGATTGTTCATTACGTTGTTTCCAATTGCAATATAGGAGTAACCAAAGATCTATTTAACACTTCATTCCTTCTTGGAGAGATGCATGGATTCTTGACACAGGTACAACCTCCCACATGACATTTTGAAGAGACTTCTTTGAAGACATCAATTACAATGTAGTTGGCATAGTGCATTTTTTAAATAGATCAAGTCTCAAACCTAGAGGAATGGGAACCATCATGCTTAAGTTTATTGGACCCTGTATTTTCTTTTGCATAATGTTCTCTATCTTTCAAAGATTCAAAGCAACTTGTTATCCCTAGTGCACATATGAAAGCAAGTCCACTCAATTCATATGTTCGGTGGAAATGTTGAAATAAGGAAGGATTCTGACAACATGGTTGCCATGACTAGAATGGAAGATGGAAGACTATTGAAGCTGAAAGTGACATCTTCCCATACACAAAAATTTTCATACCTCTCTCATCACAATGTAGGTATAATGACATCTAGTCTTTTGTGGCATGTTGCATTTGGCCATATTAATTATGCCAATCTTTGTTTGTTGAGAAAGAATGGTGTTTTTAGTTTTCCTACTATTCCTATGAAATTGAAGCAATGTGATGCTTGTATCCTTGGAAAGCATAGCAAACAACCATTTAATGATTCTACTTCCAAATCATATAGAAAAATTGAATTGATTCATTATTGGATTTGTGGGGCCCTATGCATGTTCCTTATGCAAATGGAAACAAATATGTCATGTATTTCATTAATGATTACACTAGGATGTGTTGGGTGTACTTTCTGAAAGATAAATCAAAATCTTTTGAAACATTTAAAAATTTTCATGTATGCATTCAAAATGAAGCTCGGTCTCATACTTGCTCTCTTCACACTAATAATGGAAAATAATATACATATAATGAATTTGAAATCTACCTTCACCAACATGGGGTCAAGCATCAAACCACAGTTCCATACAATCCTCAACAGAATGGTGTAGCTAAAAGAATGAATAAGACACTCCCAAATATGGTTCATTCCATGATGTTTTTCAAGAATGTAAAATTGATGTATTGGGATAATGAAGTTATATGTGCAGTTTATGTGAAAAACAAATTCTATATCATACTCTTCAAAACAAAAATCCTCATGAAATGTGTATGGTTGCATTCCTTTGGTGAGGCATCTCAGGGTCTTTGGTTCCATTGGCTATTCCTTGATTCCCAAGGACCAAATACGCAAGCTTGATGCAAGGAGTTGGAAGTGCATCTTCTTGGGGTACTCAAATAACACCAAGGGATATAATCTTTAATATTATACAAACAATAAATTCATCTTTTCTAGATATTTAATCTTTCTTGAATCCTCCAAGAAATATGAAATTGTTGAAATCCATCTTGATCATCTAGACAAATTCACTTATGTAAATATATATCATGAATTTGTTGGTGATATTCCACATGTTGATGGGGGGAATCCTTATCTTGGGTCAATCTTTGGAATCTCCTTTTGAAGCACCATCTTCCCCACATGAAGAAGTTCCCACCACTTCATCAGAACCTGAAGTTTTGGATTATATGGTCAAGATGATTGAAAAGATGAGGCTTCATGAGAACTCAACACCATATCAATCAGTTGAGAAACCTAGACCATATTAGAAAGGTCCAACAAAATGGCTGACAAAAACACTTGAAAATTCTCATCCTAATGAGGTCAAAAAGACGAGAACCAAAATTTCCTCAAGACAAGATGGAGGCAATGTAGATAATTCAAACTCAGGTGATGTAGATGACATGAATGTTTCATATGATTGCGAGTTGAATTTATCTACTAAGCTTGAATTGACTTCCTTTTAATAATCCACTTCTCATGATGAATGGAAATAATCCATGTAGAAGCAATATGATGATCAATAATGTCACATGGAAGCTGGTGGATCCTCCATTTGGAACCAAACCAATCAGTTGCAAGTGGGTGTCCAAAAACAAGTACATATCAAATGGCTCACCTGAAAAGAACAAAGCAAGGCTCATGGAAAAAGGGTTTACATAGAAAAAGGTGTTGATTATGAGGACACTTTTTCCCCCACAACAAAATGGGATACCATCCATACTCTCTTTTCCATGGTAGCACATAATGGATGGAAAATTCATCAAATGGATGTGAATACTTATTTCTTAAATAGAGAGTTGAAAGAGAATTTGTTCATGTCTCATCCAGAAGGATTTGTTGTGAAGGGACAAGAACATAAGGTATGTAGACTCATCAAATTATTATATGGCCTGGAATAAGAACCACGAGCATGGTATGAAAATTTAATTGAGCATATTCTAAAATTGAATTTTAATCATTTCAATCTTGATGATACAACTTCATTTGTGAAGAAAGTTGGAAAAATGGTTGTATATATTGTAGTATATGTATATGATTTGTTTATAAAAGGGAACAATGAAAACTACATTGAATCCATAAATAAAGAGTTGAAGAAAGGCTTTGAGATGATAGACATAGAATATTTTAGGGAGAACTTTCGTCCAAGGGAAAGTTTAGGGGGTTTCAAATTTTGATTGGGTGAATAATTTGTACGGTAGTGTTTTAAAGTGGGTTAGTATTATTCACACTCATTTTATTTATTTATTTATTATATATAAAGAATTAGCCCATGTAAATTTAGGAGGGAGAGAAAAAAATGGTTTTCGCCCCCATGAAATTGATTTGCGCCTTTTCAATAGCCCTCGATTTCCAGGCATGGGGACTTCTTGGAGTGATTTTTCCCTCCATTGGGTGTGAACTAGATTTCAAGCTCCCATTCACCCATTTTTCCATGGATTCTACATTCCTTCCATCTTCATGCAAACCCTCTCCCTTAATTGTCTTATCTACAGTCATCCAAACCCTCTTGTGCTTCTCTTTTGCTCCTGTTATCTACAATACAATGCCATCAAGAAGGAAATATTCAACTGGGTCTCTGTGTTTTAGGTAGTTATGTTCATGGAAACAACAACATTTGGGTGATAAGGAATATGGTTTGTTAGATGGATTATTGCAGCCAAATCCTTACACAAGTCTTCTTATTAGATTTGGGCAATGTGGAATGACTTATTCTAAGAGAGGAGTTGTTTCCACTCACAGAGAGGGATTGATTTCACTTGATCTATTGGTTGTATCAATGGATTCAACTCATGGCAATGATTGAGCTCAAGGTTGGTCTTAAACTTGCTTTCAATTTTTATTTTAAATTTTTTATTTTGTTAAGATGGTAAATCTTGATTCCAACAGCACGTTTTGCGTTCAATTTTTATTTTTAATTTTTAATTTTGTTAAGATGGTAAATATTGATTCCAACAACATGTTTCAGGAAATGAATTGGGTTTTATCAATCTGCTTACATGCAATGTATTCTAAATGTAATGCTTATTATGGTAAATTCTAATTAAGAAATATTTGGGATATCTAGTTGTAACTATTATGCCCCCTCTAAAAAAATCATCCTATCGAATTTTTTGGTTCAATAAATATTAAACACCCCATCCTCCTCTATCTTTTATTCCCTTCAATAACCCCATGGTCTTCTATCTGGCATGCCCTCCAATGACATGAAACCTTCTCTTCCACAATCATTTCTAATGGGTACACTGGAACTTGGATTACAGACCTTTTTGAAAGGCAAGATCTCCATATCTTTCATGATTGAAAGAAAAACCCATATCCTAACAACAATTCTTGTTTTATCTTGCTAGAACCTTGTTTTGCACACCATTTGTGTTCCTATTACACATCATACTCACTCTTGGAATAACAAAGACTTATATTTTGTTTTTGGTGTAACATTTTCATTTGGTTTATTTGAAAAACCTACTACTGTCAGGAGGAGTAATTATTTTTTTAATACAACATTATTTCTTTTGGTTTTAAATAAAACCTTCTCATTGCATCCACTAGATGAGAACAATGGAGTTACAAAATGTCCCATATTTATATTCTAATGAAGGGGTTTGTAGTGAGTAGGCATCGTGTCAATAGTCATAGAAAGCAGTGATACCCTTTCATTACCTTTGTTTATGAAATTTCTATAAAGAACATTCTTGCTAAATCTCAGGCCATTTAAACTGCTTCACAAATAGCTATGGTGCCATTGCATTTCATTTCAGTTGTTATATGATCCTGGCTTTTGAATTATTTTCACGACTGCTGTGAAAAATAGGATTGCATTCAAGTTAAAGTGTGGTTAATACTACAATGGACAATAAGCATCCAACTGTGGGTTATTTATGGTCTTATGGTAGATGGATTTTATTCACTTTCAAACAAAATAAGGGCATAAATTCATATCACATTTGTAGTTGTATCCCATTTGAAAATGATGAAGATAAAGTTAAATGATTATAACCTACAATAATCCTTATGGCTATGTATCCAATGGAAATAACTTTGTTCTTCTCTAGCATATAGTCACAGTTCATAACCTTCTAAAAAGGGCATAACTCCATTTTCAGTACCCAAACCCACAACCTATTGCATGTACATTTCTTGACTATTATACACACACACACATACATATATGTATGCCTATATGTGTGTTGGTGTTAGCCATTATTTTTTTCTCTAACTCCACAAATACACAACTATAGATTGTTTAATCATTTCATGCACAAGATATAAAAAAAAGTACTTCCAGAACCAAACAGGCAACCAACCATAGTGGTTATTATTTGACTATGACCATCTTATAGAATTCCAAAATATTATCCCTATTCCCAATATCTACAACGGTTGTAGGTTACCTACATATGCTAGAAAATTATGAGACTAGTAGCAGAATGGTCATCCCAACAGAGTTACAAACTATTGTGTACGTGCATAAATCAATAACATACTACATAGTAATTATTTCTTATTACATCACTTTTTTTTTCCTTTAAAGACATTACATCTTCCATTTTCATTTTCCCTTCCATTGCTAACTATGTTTGGACATTTCTTATTAGCTTTCTTTAAATCATTCGTTAGTTTATTTTTTGCATCCATGGTAATTAGCCATCCACTTTTGTCCCCACTTCCCTATTGCTCAAGAAACATTATTTCCTACTTGGGAAGGTTGTCCTAATAATGTATTTTTTATGTTCATACACAAAATATCACCATTGTGGCTATTCATAACTATCAAATGTGGATCACTTCTAAGTTCTACCAAATCATTGTAATTTAGGGTTTTCAGAAGATCCATGAAATGGTAGTTTTACCTTAGGAACCATTTTCATTTTAATGTATAGGTTTGTGTGGTTAGAATGACAATACTTAACATTTCTCCCATTTTGGGAGACTGCTATGGCATAAATATATTGATCTCTAGTTTAACTCTAGTCTTGTTGGCTTGTATTTTAATTACAATAGTAGAGTATCATCCAGGGACATATTTTTATCAAAATAAGTTCCATAACACAACATGTATCAACAATCAATTAATGTTATCTAGTTGTTTTTGACATCCTAGGTCCAGGATGATTGTGAAACGACCTAACATTGAAAGTGACCAGTAGTTATGGAAAAATTATTTTTGCAAATGACTATATGAAAATCACATATGTCAATTATAACTGCATGTTGCAATGCAAACTTTGACATAACTACTTCATTATTATATTTATTTCCTAAAAGTGATTATATTCTAGCCAACTAATTCTCAATAACTGCAACATCAATGAAAATGCTATAATTATTGTCATGAATTTCTGGATATGAACTTTGTTAGCAAATGTTCCCAACATTTCAAGTGGACACTCCACCCATTGTCGGGGGACCAACAAAATCTTTTGTAGGATTTTATAATGGATATCTCCTTCATAATCTATTATTCAATCATAGGGATCATTCTTTTCTATCTTACAAAATATTTAATTGGATCCCTAATGTTGGATCAATACATAGGTCTTACAAAAGGTAACTACATATCACTATGTCTTTCATGTCAATGAGGACATATTAAATTTTCCAAATATATAACGTAAGCATTATTGTACAATGTAATCATTCTATATGTTTAAGAAAGGGAAATATTAAAGAGTGCCTTCCTTATTCAACCTGATTATTTGAATTATATTACTTAACGCAAAAATTTTGCAACACGAGTTGTCAATTTTTATTGAAGCCTTGTGAAACATCATTTACTTTTGTTCAGTACCTAATATAAAACTTGCTTACACTTAGAGTTCAATATGAATATTAGTTCATTATATTTTGAAAGAAATGATTCAACCAAAGGAGATGTAAACTTAAAGAGAGTTTATCTTTCTTGACAATAAACTACATCACTAAATGCATCTTTTGTATGTTGAAAACAACTACTAAATTTTTGTTGTTGTTTTGATTTATGAACACAAAAGCATAGACATTGCTCAAAACAAAAGTATGGCTTATATCGTTAACTGTGTATATTCATATGTCATCTTAATTGAGATAATATAATATATTCTATGATAGTTTCTACAAGAATAATGTATAAGAAAGAAAATAAGAGGTCAGTAACTGATGCATATGCAGATAGTATTTCAATAAGTAGATTTTTCTATTTACGAGGATATAACAATTGGTTTATTCCAAATGTTATCTATCATTTAGTTAAAAAATATTTGTTAAATGTATACTAATCAACAACTATCATTTAGTTCATAAGGATCAACTTCGCTTTTATGATATGGTTATGTTCCTAAGCCAATTGCTTAAAAGGGATTTGAGTCCAATTTGTTACAACTCAAAGGTTTAGTTCATACGACCTTGGTTTTATCCCACTATTATATTTCTTAACCAAAAATTGAATTGGAGTGTTAGATTATTAACTTGGATTTAGCACATGAATAGATAACGAAGCACTTATTCTGTAACCAAACCAACAACCAACATTTCCCCAAAACATCTCATAGGTAAAACATTTTCCAGATACATCTCATGCAAACTAAAAGAACATTTCTTCATATTTGTTGTTATCAATATCCCTTTTATTACCATAATAAGGAAACAAATGTGTACACAAAGCAAAAGCTAAGGATTTAATTATTTATTTGACTTATTCCAGTTATAGGGGAAAAACAATAAATTTTGGGCCCAAATTACTGGCAACTAGCATCCCACAATCAACACAACCAAAAGTCAATCTAAAATTCCAATAATGTATATTTACCACAACCAAGATATTCTTATTCTTGGTAGTTGATATTCTAGAAGCAACTAAGCAATCAACACAAACATTTCAAGAAAAAACATTTTTCCATATTCACTGACATCAATATACATCCCACACTCATCATGAGCAATAACAAAATGTACAACCCCAAGAACTCTTTGATTGTATGATCTTTTAATTTTGTCAATTTTCCATAGTAGAGTCATAAACAAGCCTTGCATTCCTGCATTTGGGACAAGCTTCAATATTGATTGTAAAATCATCATCCTGTGAAACCAACTAATAGTAACCATTAGTATGAAACCTTGATTTTAGTAATAAATTCTTCTATTGTAAACCACCATCCAAAAGGTTTTTAAACTTATTTAGTCCATGCATGTTGTGCTCTATGTGTTGAAATATTTTGATAATGCCTTATGCATTTAACCTTGTGCAACTTGGCAGAGATAAATGCAAAGCCCATAAAAGAAGTGCACCGCATATAATCAGGGCACTGAGATACCAAGAGAAAAAAAAATGTTACACACAAACTACTGAATCAAAGGGATTTACTTGAGTAAGAGTAAGATGACACTAAAACCACACAAATGAATCCTAATAAATGAAGTAAATAGAAATTCAAATTAGTGAGTCATACACTATATGGTTGAAATAGAATAAATTGAACAAGTACCAAAGAATAAAATATCAACAAAATCTACACACACAACCTAAATTTCAAAGAAATGCACTCTTTGCTCCTCATATTTGAGATAGGAAAGTTTGTAAGAAGCATTTGTATTTGTCATTGAAAAATATGAAACACAAAAAGAGAAAATGAGAGAAAGGACAAAAGCCTAAGGAATGAAAAATACCAAGTGGCAGACTTGAACCAACACCTATTTTGTAAAGTTATTAGTGTTTCTTTTTCAAATTAAGTTTATGAAAATTTTGAAGTTTCTATTCTATAACATTTTATTTGAAGGGACCTAGGGGATTAATTCATCCGTAAACACCTCTATTTAGTATCCCAGTTTGGGAACATTTCTTAAAGAAGAATTTTGTTTCATGAAACCCATACAACTACAATAGCTAAAAACAACTATTTCTGTTACGAGGAAGATCTCTCTATGGCTAGGGGTAAACCACAACAGGCGGAAATGACTGCAAAAATCAACTCTAATATTAGGTATTCTATATAAACAAATATTATAACATGACAAGATAAAAGGCCTACCTTGTCCAGATGTTCGATGAAGTCCATCGTTGAGCACTTGACTCAAAGAAATACACCTACAACTTGTCCTCAACAACCAAGAAACACAATCATATGGTGATAATATATAATGCTATCAGATTCAATAGCATAATCCATAAACATTCATAACAAATATGCCCATGGAATAACAATTCAAATATTTTCAAGATGTTAATTGGATGAGAAAAGAGTATTTCTATTAAAATGTAATCAACGGAACTGAATGAATTACAAACTTCTGTGTCGACACAGTTCAGAACCTAGAAACTAAGTCCCTTCCAGTTGGGCCTCCACCACTTCAATCCTCCACCAAAGGTAAGCTCATATAAGAGAGACAATGAGGTTCTCAATCAAGTAGGGAAGAGCTTGGGGGATAAACAATGTGTTTAGACTTAAAAGGACAAAGGGATGTAGACTCAATATAAAGTGAAAAATTTCTCCAGAGTAACTTTGATCTCAAAGTTGAATTCTTCTCCTCTTTTCCATAGCTTGGATTTGGCCCATTTATAGCCTTCAAGTGGAATTGAAGGGTCGAGTTGGAACATTTCTAGTATATGGAAGGTCACGGATCATGGATCTCATGACGTGACACGGAAACCCGTCACCATTTTTTAATTTTGGGCACAAAACCTGATGTATGCAGGCTGTAGTGGTGAAACCTATGTATACGCATGTTGTATAATAGAAAGGGCATGTATATGTGGAAAAATAATGTTTTATACGCATGTTGTATAATAGAAAGGGCATGTATATGTGGAAAAATAATGTTTTTATCTCTAGGATTTGCAAAAAGGGACTTCAAGTCTGCATAGGGAAATGGAAAAAGGCCCTCTGTGCAAGTTTTCCTAGGGTGAGCCAAATATTGCTATAACAATTTCTCATTACCTCTTGTGCCAAGGTGGATGCAATCTATATTTAGAAAGAAAAAATAATTCAATGTTCAAAATTCCAAATACAACACATGCCAAAGACAGGTACCAACCTTCATAAATTTTGAACTGTTGACTACAACTTGCTTTAGTCCATCTGTCATTTTTAGACACTACACTAAACTCAAATTTTTCCAATAAACTTGACACCTTGTAGTAAGATTTAAGAGGGCATCATCAATGAGAATTTGACTTAAAGGATGCACCACGTGTACTTGCTCGTTTTTTATTGCAGTGCACAGGTACTTGCAAGCATTTTAAAGTGAGAAAAGATCTTATAGGGTCAGATAGAAAAGTTGAAAAGGAGTATCAGTGCATGCTCTTCCATATAGTTCACCTTGCAATGTTCAACATTTCCTAATTCCAAATACAAAACACACCAAATACTGGTACCAACCTTCGTAAGTTTTGGACTACAATCTAGTACTTGCTTTAGTCCATCTGTAGTTTTTAAACACCACACTGAACTCAAATTTTGCAAATGACCTTGAGACCATGAAATTTTGTTGATAAGCCAATTTCCTAAAGGGAATTTGACTCCATTTTGTTAGAATCACAAGTCTTATGTTATTTATTTACTAAAACTTTGATATTCACATGGAAGGTTAGGAATGCTGAAATGATAGAAAGTTTAAACAACATTCTAATCAGCATGAAGTGACAATAGAAAATCATGATTGCATCTATGACAATGCCTCAATGTTTCCAGGAAATAAGTTGTTACAGTATGCAAAATGTATCCAAAAGGTACTGTGACATTATATACACTTTCTTCATTTGTTTGAAAATATTTTAAAGCAAAAAATCAAGACACCCATAAATCTGCAAATTTTCACATTACTCATTACTTTAGCTAGAAATATAAAATTTTCTAATGCTTGAATTAAATACTTGATTCCAATGTCTACAACACTGAAATTCCCTAGATCAATTAAATTTCATTTTACATGGATCTTTCTTTTAATCTCCCTTGAGTTGGCCTTTGTTGGCATGCATTAAATGTAAACTCGTATATATGCGTGATAGTCTTTGTATTTCTGAAAGTTTAGATCCTTACTGAGAATTCTTGATTCATCACACAGTAGCAACAATGAAAGGAAATAGACTAAGTCTTGCACAAACCTAATGTTTCATTTATCTATAAGAGTGTGTCGATGATTTTTACCTAGAACTGTTTGCATGCCTTTCTATTTCCTTCACTACTATGAAGATAAGTAAATTTTACAAAGAGAGCACTAGCACAAAAATGAAACACAAGGTACTCTACTACATTTAAACTCTTCCCACAAAATTACCCAATCAACAGATCTACAAAATAGATGTATCACTACCAAATTTATTGTAAGTGTACATCCATAAGGATGTGAATGTGCCTAGTTTCAAGACTAAAGATAGTTTGGTGGTTGCCTATAGTCATAGAAACAATATTACCCTTTGACCAATCCCCCCTTTCCTTAACATAATGTCTTTTATCCTTAGAAATAACCTACAATGATGCAATATCTGGGTGCATAGGTCTATGTGTGTGCTTGATATGTGACAGGTTGATTGGTCAACAAGTAAAGTGGGTTAACTTGTAGGTTTTGGGCCTTTTGGCATGTAAGTTGTGGATTATGGATTATTTTAGGAAAAGAGGAATGTTCCTACGTGTTCTTTTGTTTGTGATTTTCAAAATTGATTATGGTGTGGCTTTAGCATGGTTTGCAAGATAGATTTGTGCCATTCAACCTTGGATCAATGTCAGTGAAATAATTTTTTGTGGTATCTTTTGAGGTTACTTTGTCAACAAGTAACCTATGTTTACTTATTGGTATCAGTGTTTACAATGACATAGTTTTGGTGTATGTTCATTGACCAGTTGGACAGGGGTTTGGTATCATATCAACATGTATTGTCATAAAAAATAATGCTTCTATCAATGTTCACATCTAGGGTATTGATTGCAGATTTGAAGGACTTATAAACTAGTAGGAAGGGTACTATCAACACTTGATAATGATTCTACCAGTGTTTATAGTGAGGGTATTTATTGCACATTTGAAAGACCCATAAACTAGTTGTGAGGGTACTATTTTCATAATGATTTTTAGTTTGTGTTAGAGCTAGTTTGGAGGGCACAAACAACAGATGTTGATAGTTGATTATTTATAATGTTTAATGTAGTGACTTATAATTAAAAAAAAAAATTGATATAAATCATTTCAATTGGACAAATAGATTAATCACTAGAACATACAAATTTATTGAGCTAGACATATTAGCTTACGGACAACCTCATAACACATCATATTCCTTAAATTTCATAAAACAAATACGTAAATTAAAATACCTGGGTCTGATGCTAACCCTCCATTTTCCGCTTGTCTTGTTGACCTTCCTGCTGCTGCCTTGCCCAGCTTGAATCCATGGACTAACTCTTCCCAAAACCGAGTTTCCACCCTGCCAACTAGGACAACTACCTAGCTCCAGGATAACATATGGATATCCTGGCCCTTGTGCCCAAAACCTCCAGCAAACCGGTGCCCCCTGTACTGATCCAATCCAACTACAGAACTCAAACTCTCCTCCCTCTGTGAAAATCCAAGAGAACCCTCCAAAATAAAATTCCCCATAGAAATGATAATCCTGCCTTCCTAAACCTCCTCCCCTCATATCCCTCCTTCACCGCCTTCTTTTCATTTACTTCCTTCCTCCACATTTATTACCTTATCCCCTTATAATTAATATCTTATCCCTTTATAATTAATATCTTATCCCTTTATAATTAATATCTTATCCCTTTATGTTCAATGTCTTATCCCTTTCTGTGTACGTAAGTCCTTAACAAATTAAACTTATAATTTATTAACCCTATTAATTTAATACCCATGTCAATGAATGTAACATGTAATTAATTAATCAATTAATTAATCAAATTGTAACCATTAATTAATTAATAAATATTTAATTAGTATCATTATACCAATCTTTGTTTAATTAATAATATGTTAGAAAAATTAATTGCCTAATAAATTTTACTTAATAATTCCCTAAACATATATTCTACTAGGGTTGTTACATTTAAGGCATATTTATAAATGGGTTTTGAGCAGACATATATGTAGATGCATGTTCCTTTTCTTGTCATATCTTGTACTCAATTCTTGCACCTAGTTTGGACACCTTCATAGGTTTATAGATGCACCCAACATAAGGCCTTTTCACTGCTAATATGGAGATTTTTCAGGGTATATTTAGGCACCTTCATGGAGGGTCTAGTCCTTGTTTTAGGTTGCAATACTTGGATGAAGTTATGTTCCCTTCACATCTGATTTCTATTACAGATTCAGAGGGTCTTCATGGTCTATTTTTCTACACCATTTTGTTTTCTCTTGTATTTGTTGTTGGAATGTGTATATGAAGGAGCTAAGGATCCTTCTTTTACCTGTTAGTTTTGAGATGTGAGATTGGCATGCTTTCACCGCATACTAGCGCTTCCATGAAGGGTTTATGGAACAACCATTATGAGGTTTCTTTTGGTTTGAGTGGTAATTATATAGGAGAAGATAAGGTGCTTTATATATTCCAATATTGGTAACTTTATTTGGATTGGACTTGGTACTTGTTATTCAAGCTAAATTTGTGTGCTTTATGATGAGCTTTTATCCTTTTTCTACATGCTATTTTGGGCAGATATAAGATAGAGATGTGAGTGCATTCATCATGTTCTATGGTGGCTAATAAATCCCTTTACATTATGTCATATCCATTCACCTTTATCACTTTTGCTATGTGTTGTTTTGAGTCTCCCTAGGATGATATTTTTGTATGAGACTAATTTCAACACCAATTTTGAGGGGCTTTATTCCACATGTGGAGCATTTTCATATTGCAGATTTAGGCACCTTTTTTTTTGAAGATGCATTGTGATTACTCTTTCCTTATTAGTGCACCTTTTATTGAGATCTTTTCAAAATTGGTGTAGTACTTTGTCATGATGTGTATTTTCTTGGTTTTGACTAGCTAGGGCACCTTCAAGTTCAACTATATCATGTTTTTTGGATGGTTTTTCCATGGAAACTTTGAGTACTTCTTGGGATGATTTTGTGTTTGATAGTGATCTTTGTGGCCATTTTCAATGCGTATATGGGAGTCATTTTCTTAGATGTTTATCTACCTAGTTGGAGGATATTTTTCGTCTTTGTTGGAGGTGTTTGTTCATCTACCCTAGGCACTCCACATGAAATATTTCTTTGTACATGATTTTCAAAAATGTTTTCCTCTAAAATCTAGAAAATTAATTTGGAAGTCTTATGGTCTGATGCATCGATTTCCTTCAAAACTTGTATTGGTTTAGGTAAACAAGCCATCACATTATTTAGCAGACTATGATACAAATTTGACCAATCATCTCGGTTTAGATTGTGCAACTTGTGTGTTTTTCCAAGACTCTCTAATATTTCCCAACCTATTTATCACCCTTTCTTTTCACCTCCTAAGAAGAGTGATTTTTATCTTCTTGGAATTGAGAGGTAAAGAGACCTTGCCCAATTTTGCAAGATTCTTACATGCATTGAAGAAGTAAGGGTTCCTAGCAATAATAAATGTGATATTACATGGAAAATAAAAATCAGCCACAACATCATCAACATCGTGTTTCAACACATGATTTTGAGGCAATATCAATGTTGTTGACCTACTTAATTTTACTGGATTAGATGAACTTCCAAAAATGCTTGAGGGAAATGAGGGAATAAGGGTATAAGTCCTTGCAATATTTTTTTGAATGCATTGCTTCTTGTTTTGTTTTATTCTCTCATAATCCTTTCAAGTGTATATTTGAGTTTTGTAAACACCCTTTTGTAGCATTCAACACCACCCCCATTATCGTCAGTGATTGACAATAGGTGTTCCATCACTCTTGCTAAAGATCCAAAAAATAGATGGACACATAATTTGCATTTTAGATGTTTTCAAGGGCTAGACAATTTTTGCACATGTTTCCTTCCTTCGATAGTTGACTTTGGAGATGCCATGGTAAAGGTTTTTGCATGTTTTTTTTTAAATGTAATAGATCAAAATTCATATTGTGTTTTTATAGTTTGTTTTCACTACTATTAAAAGCCTATTTGGAAGTGTGATTTGTCAATAAAATAATTATATATCTAAAATGTTATATTAAAAAAATATCTACTTGGAAGTTGGATGTTTAAAGAAAGTATGAGGAATTTTTGTGTGGACTCTCAGTTAAATATCTCTAGCCATGTCTAAGCAATGAAGCTAATCCCCTCCACATTTATTACCTTATCCCCTTATAATTAATATATTATCCCTTTATAATTAATATCTTATCCCTTTATGTTCAATGTTTTATCCCTTTCTGTGTACGTAAGTCTTTAACAAATTAAAATTATAATTTATTAACCCTATTAATTTAACACCCATGTCAATTAATGTAACATGTAATTAATTAATCAATTATTTAATCAAATTGTAACCATTAATTAATTAATAAATATTTAATTAGTATCATTATACCAATCTTTGTTTAATTAATAATATGTTAGAAAATTTAATTACCTAATAAATTTTACTTAATAATTCCCTAAACATATATTCTACTAGGGCTGTTACATACACCCACCCTTCAGGAAACTTTGTCCTAAAGTTAAGGTGTCTTATGGTACAAAGGAAAAGAAACCTGGTTCACATATTCATAACAATTAACCGACATTATCAGTAAGTAAGTCAAGAAAACTCATGCATACTAGTGTATATGTACAAGAAATGCATGTGTAGCTAGTACA
>SNQJ01S0031132.1:22856-42645 GCA_010110895.2 Picea sitchensis
ATAATTTAAAAAAAAAAAAGTGCGGGCACGCATGGATTCCACGTGCCCACCATGCTTTCCCCAGCGTCCTCCTGTCCTAAACCTAACCCTACACATACTCTCTCTCGAGCTCTCTTCCCCTAAAACCTTACATGAACTCTGTCGCCTCTCCATTATGCTCTCTCCTTCTCGGCAGGCTCACTGCTCGGCTCCCTCGCAAATGCTTTTGTGAGTTAAAATTGGAACGATACAGAGAAGGAAAATGGAAATACGGCTTACCTCGCGCAAGAATGATTTCATGTGTTTGGTGCATGTTGCCTTTGCGTGTTGCCTCTGCGTCGGGCTTTTCAAAGGATTCCCGTTATGGGCTCCTCTTCCTCGCGGCTCCCTAGGGTTTTGAGTTTGCACTGACATTTGGGAAATTTCAAACCTGTTTCATTTGACTCCTAGTTAGGGTTTTTCTCATTTACACCTATGCGTTCACGAATCGACCCTACATTGAAGCTCTACCATATTTCTCGAGTGCTGTTGTGTGATTTACAATGGGTCTTGTTATCGCACAGTTTGTAGGAGAGGTTTAGGTAGCTTGAGTCAAGGCTTCAAACTGGCGTAACAGGAGCTTCCCCACCCACTATCACCTCGATGGGGAGCTCTTTCTATTTAGGGTGGCTAATCCCAAGGGAGACGTCCCTAGTAATCTGGGGTTCTAAAGGAGAAGGATCAAGGTTTAAGGCTTCAAAGGTTAAGGATAGGCTTCCCTTCACAGATTATTTCCCAAATGATAGTCAAAAAGAAGAAGATATTCCACTGGATGGCACCTGTTTGCGAGACAAGACAAATAAAGCTAGAAAATGTGTTGTAGTGGTTAGTACTTCACAATATTAATGACTATCTTTTATATATATGAGCATTAATGAGAGTAATTATTGACCAAGTCCATGATTGCAATAAAATCTTATATTAATGTCACTTCTTCAATAAATACACCGGAGATAATGGCATTCAATGTGCAAAATCAAGTCTTTGTACTATCACAATGCAAATCTGCTCATATAAATATTGTTGTTGCGTCACTATTGCAGAAATAGGGTGATGTCAGCCCTTGTACTAGGTTAAATTTAGAGACAATGAGAAGGCCGTTTTGTCAACTAAGCTTATGAGATTAATCAACAACTCAAAGTCTATTAAGCAAGGTGATAAATATCACAATGTTTTAAGCCAAGCAAAGATCAAAAGAAGTGTGACGTCACCTATAATGTTGATGTTGTCACTATGACGTCAGCCCTAAATTTAGGTTAGTTTGAGAGGCAAAGAGGTAAACGTTTTGCAAATTCAACCAATGAAAATATTTAATACCTCTATGGCTATCAAGGGATGACCTAGCCGCAAATTTTGGAGCAAACAAGAGTTTAAAAGGCTAATATGTCATCCTAGGGTTAGGGTTAGTAAATTTGTTAGGGTTAGTTAGGGTTTCAAATCAAGGAAGTTTGAAAGAGTTGTTTAAGCACAAAAGGCTAAACGTTGTACTTCTAGACTAGTGTCTTGGGTAAATGGAGTCAAATGGAGCAAGACTAATGGCTTGGAGGGATTTAAACCTAAGGACTAGAAGGTTAGGTTTAATGGTGTTGCTATGGCAAGGCCACCAAATCAAAACCCTAAGGGGAGGAGGCTCATTCCAGTGTAGCTAAAGCCAGGCCTCATGCTCCTCCCTCTTTCCTCAAGACTCTTTGGCAAAACGGCTAGCTAATAAACACAAATCTATGGCTGAAAAGTGTTGCTTGGGGACAAGGCTCTTCAAACCCTAGAAGCAAACCCTAGGTGTAAAATAAATTAGGCCTAGGATGCCTTCTTTCTTCAATTTATGTTCAAAGCTAACTCAAGAAAAGAGGGATGGCTGAATTAGCCAATACATAAGCTAGGCTAAACCTTCTCCCATCAAATGGTTATCAAACTTTTATCATGGGGACATGAAGCCACAACCTACTTGTGTGTTGGCTCCCTAGGAGTTTTAATGATTAAGAAAATATTAACAATGAAACAATACAAGTAAGCAATTCTAACTACAACCATTCAACAAAGTTTTGCATGCAAAATGTGCTTACAAATTCATGAAGAAGCAAAATCAAACCCTAGTTGCCTTCCAATGATAAAAAGCACCGTGCACATGCCAAATATAATCCTCCAAGTGTAGAGCCTCACTCCAAAAAGACCAAAAATAGCAAGACAAAGGCTAAGAGCAAGTCTCTCACAAAGAGTAAGTTATGTGAGTGTCCTAATGAGGGTAAAGCGTCCTCAATTTATATCATCTCTATGACATTTAATTAACAATTAGGTCATTAAAACAGACAATTTTGACTTTCTGATATTTCATTATTTGTCACTTAAAAGGCCTAAAATGTCAAAATAGAGCCAAAAATGGAGACGTCAAGCCCCCTCAAGAGCGTTGTGCCTGAATAATCAAAATCCAAGGGCAGCGATTCTGGGCCTCTGCAAGCTGCCACCCGCGATACCCACAGGTCCAAATACTGTGCCACATCCTCGAGGCGTCAATCTGCCCACAGTAGCATCCACGCCCATCAAAGCCATCACTTACACAGGGGCTGATCCCCATAGGTCAATCTACATAAAGCTCCCCGATGAGGGCGTCCTTCTTCTTCTTCATGCAAGGGCTCGTCATAACTATGTCATGCCTCTGCCATCCAGCCAACCATCGGTGGGCTCTTGACCCATGGAGGTCAGTAATCGGCTCTCCCCATGTGCACGATCCTCGGGTACTTTGTCGATGGGGCATGGTTCACGCACATCAGGAACTCATGTGGGCTCATGGGTCCTAGACATCATGGCAATGTAAATCATGTCTCAAATGGTGCAAGGTGTCCAGGCAGCCCATTGCTTGGAGATCCTAACAGGTAATCTAAGGCCAAAAGACATTTACCACTTGATCCTACTATACAAAGTGGGAGCCAGGAGACAGCCTGTTGGGCTGTAATACCCACAAGAGATGGAAATTTTCCTCCAAGTGAATATTTCAAGCCATGTGTATGAGGGTGATATGGTTTTAGGGATTATTGATATAGTAAGACCAGGGTTGGGTGTGATGCGTGGGTGCTTAGGGTATTTTGTCATGGTGCATTTTAGTACCTTATCTTTATTTTATTGATTTTTTTACTACAAGTTACGGCGAAGAGGACCTTTGCCTTGGCTTGGTGGCTGAAGTGACGTTACCCACTAGTATCGCCAGCGAGGAAATGAGAGAAGGTTGGCTTCGTGATAGGACACTTTCCTTTGTCCATGCAACCAAGGTCACTTTACTTTCTACGGTTTGGTGACGGATGGTGGCAATGCCATCTTACTAAATACTTGCAGACATAATGGGCTGGCACCGTGATGAGACCTCCCCATCCTCTTAGTTAGGTCTTACATTTATTGTTTATCATTTTCTTAGGGTCCCTTAGTTTCTTATCGAGAGGCTTTTTATTGCCTTCGAGGGGATCCCCTGGTGAAACATCTCTAGTTTTCATTTCTTATAGATTTTATCTTTTACCAAGCACTTTTACCCACGGGCCTTTATCCCCTTCTTCCCACAAGACAAGATGTACCACGATGGTCCTCCTAATAGCGGAACTAGGGAATACAGGATGGATAAAAGGGGTATAAGATGAAAAATTGTAAGATGATGAAATTAGACGATGGCACAAAGAAATCCCCATGGTGGCTAGCAAAACCATGAATCTCGGCTTGCTAAAGTTGTCCATCAATCCCTTGCTTGGAATTAGTCCAAATTAGTTAGTGTTAGATCCAAGCAGTCATCAGAATAGAAAGGAACCTAATGCATATATAAGAAGGTTATAATGATCAAATATGACACATACCATGATACCTCGGGACTAGATACCTCCTTAGACAAGAGACCTCTTTGATACAAGCCGGTAGTGATAAAGCTGCACTGTGAGGGAAAAATTAATGGTGAGATGGAGCCCCTCGAGGCCATGCTCGGAAATCCCTCTGCTCCTCATACTCTTATATGCAGGACCATGTGGGCCTGGGGGCCATGATCTCTAGTTATCCATAGATGAGGACATCTAAAAGCTCAACTTCGGGGACATGTACTGGCAGCAGAGTGCACTTGAGAACCTCAACAATCTAAAGGCGTGGACACGTGACCTTCTCACAATGGGCAAAGGCATCGAGATAAAGGCCCGAGTTGGTGTTGCCGGGTAAGCTGATGTATGCATGGTGAAATGTGCATAGAGACTGATAAGTGGAAGTGTTGCGTATAAGGGCAGCAAAGAGCAAACAAGATCGCATTATATAAAGAGGAAACAAGCAATGCAGGTTATATTACTGCAGGGGGTGGTTACCTTTGTGTGATTGTCCGCACTCCTTTGGGTTTGAGGCGTCATTGGGTAATGAAGCCTTCTTCATTTCTAAGGTGGAAGAATATTATGGGTCATTCAGTTCCGTCTCACCTCGAGGTGGGGTATTGTATACTTCCTTTTTGCATTAGTAGGCTCTCCCTTTCTGAATATCCCACATCCACACTAAGTCTCCCTTCTTGTTTTTTTTTTTTTTTTTTTTTCCGGATACTTGGGACATCTTCTTCGAATCACCACAATTGTATTGTCTTGAGGGAGGTGGGTGGGCTTTTGGAGTAAATGCTTCTTGTGGGGATGGATGTATTTGAACCTCATCTTCACTCTTTTGTCTTTTCAAAATTTTGACCGTACCCACTTCTTTGTTTTAGAAGCCCGGAGTCCCTAGAGACATTGATATTCTTCTTTCTTAGGCCACTCAAACTGGTCAAACTATTCCATTATTAGTAAGGGCATGTCTTTGGTATTCTGAAGTTTGTACCATCTCTTTCTGCTCATTTTCCTTGTAGGGGCAACATCATACACATGAGTTCCAGTCGGTGAATACGTTAATTAATCGTCCGGTTAATCCCACATCCTTCAAAGGTAGTCGCAGGAAAGTGAGATCCATTGAGGACCCTCCTATCATTGCACTGGAATTTCTAGACAAAAGCATTCCCACACATCAGGGACATCGATGACTATTATGTCTATGTAAACTATTTTCTCAAGAAATTCCTTTAGTCATACTTCAACGTTCTCAATCACCGTGTGTGCATACGGACTTAGTTCAAATCCACAAACATTCCTATAAGACCTGGTTACCTTCAAGCCCATTTTAACGTATGAGACATCATGTTGGCACCTTTTATTATCCAGCATGCGGTTGTTGAGGTATTTGTTGTTCATTGCAAAGGAGTGTGAAGAAGGAAGGATTCTCACCATAGTGGATCTGGTAGGTTTACTTCACCGACATGATTGGGGGTCCCTCCCGATTGAGCCTCTGAAAATTATTAAGCAGCTCTTTGAGTTATTCCCGGTGTACAGCCAAGCTGTAGGAGGAACATTCACATGCATCTTTGACAAAGCTCCTTCAAGTCAAAATCAAGAGTAATCTTATGACACACTAGGTTTCTTGGGAGGAGGAACTTCGGAAGTTTTTGATTGATTACTTGTAGATTGGCTTTTGTTCCTTCTCGGAGTACACCTAGACTTCTTGCTTCTTTAGCTTCTCTAGTGATTCTTGATCCAAGTTGTTAATTATAGCTAACCTTGCTTGTTTCCATGGGTGAACAGCTGGCTGGGGCTTTGTTGATTATGGCCGTTGATGTTTGTTTGGGGGCGTTAGAAGGTCAGAAGTTGACTTGTTGTTGGTTAGCGTTATAAGGACACTCATCCTCCCAATGTGCTTCACAGCATTCCGGACACGAGTTCTCATCTGACTGTTTGCAAATGCCAAAGTATTTGGGACTTCATTTCGCTCTTAGGTTTGTAATTTTGATTTCCTTTTGGAATGGTCCTTTGAATGGGGGTCTAGGTGCCTAGGTTTGGGACCTTTCAAGTCTCACGATCGGTTCATCATTTCCTCTTGATTCTTCGCTATTCATTGAAGCTTGTAGCTTCGTCTTGGTATAGCATATGCAGGCGGGCTAGGCATTGTGGACTACTGCAGCAGATATATCTTCCCCCTAAGGTTGGAAAAAGGCTCAATCTTAGATGGCAGAAGGTTCCCTTCAATCTTGGTTGCAAGCTCTTAGAGCTTCTTGAATGGATTGAGGATTTTGTCTCAGTACCCTAAGGTAGCGTTGAAGATCCCTGAGTATAAAGGTCTTTGAGAATAATCATCTTTTGGTTGATGGCTTGGGGGAATTCAATGGAGTCGCGGCTTCAAATCTGGTATGAAAATCCATTATTGATTCATTTTCACATTTAGCAATCCCATATAGACGAGTAATCAACATATTTGGATCTTCTTTGATACAACACACGAGAAGAATTCTGGTTTCGCCATGGTTTTAATACTCTCATCCAGGTGAAGCTAAGATACCAGCGTCTTACGGCATCATAAAGAATTAGCAAAAGCGGAAAGAGCTTTATTAAAGTCGTCGGTGATCATCGACAATGGGGTGAAGTTGAAAAAATGCCTAGAAACAACTCATGTGTTCTTCGGCACTTAGAGTAGCATCAGTGCTGGTAACTTAGGCAACCACTTTTCATACTTAGGTGGCATTTGCATAGGATAACCAGGTATAGCCGACATGTCCAAAGGCTTGAACAAGGTTGGGTAAATATTGTCTTTGATTATTGTGGGGTTTGAGTACTTGGTCGAAGTGGAGCATGTTTAGAGAGTCTCTCTTTCCAAAGTGAAACGACGAGGGTGAATTAGTAGGAGCTTCCTTAGAAGTTAGGAGGTTAACACCCTTAAGTTTTATTAGGTCATGAGATAGTTTTCCTGAAACTACCAAGAAATAGGGGAAAGGCTAGTTGAGTCCTGGGTAAGCTTGCAATAAAGAAGGATTGAGGCAAGGCTTACCAAAGATATCGTTGAGGAAAGGTATGCGGTGTTCCCCAGGCTCTTGGCCTTAAATGTTACTCCTTACAGTTTAGGAGGGAGGTTTAGGTAGCTTAGTGAGGAGCTTCAAACTGGCGTAACAAAGAGCTCCCCACTTACTTGTCACCTCGATGGGGAGCTCTTTCTATTTGGGGTGGCTAATCCCAAGGGGGAAGTCCCTAGTAATCTGGGTTGGATCGGGTTTAGGGCTTCCAAGGTTGGGATGAAGTTCATGCAGTTGCTGCGGTGATGGTCAAGAGATGTTCGCTTTGGATTGGTGAGGACCCAGGACAGATAGGCTGAAGGTATTAACGCGTTGGTTTGGTATCACAATATTATTGAGTATCTTTTTTTATGTATATGGGCATTATTGAGGTGGTTATTGACCAGGTCAATGATTGCAGTAAAATCTTATATTAATGTCACTTCTTCAATAAATGCAGGAATAATGTGGCATTCAATAGCGAAAATCAAATTGCATTGTACTATCACAATGCAAATCAGCTCATGTAAAGTATTGTTGTTTAGTGCTATTTAGGAAATGGGGTGGCTGATGCGACCCTAGTACTAGGTTAAATTTAGAGACAATGAGAAGGGCGTTTTGTCAACTATAAAACTATGGGATCAACAATTCAAAGTCTACTAAACAAGGTGATAAATATCACAGCGTTTAAGCCAAGCAAAGATCAAAAGAAGTGTAACGTCACCTATAATATTTATTCTTTGTCACTATGACATCAGCCCTAAATTTAGGTTAGTTTGAAAAAAGAGGCAAAAGGTAAAAGCGTTTTGCAAATTCAATAATGAAAATAATTTAATACCTCTATGGCTATCAAAGGGATGACCTAGCCCTTAAATTTTAAGAACAAACAAGAGTTTAAAAGGCTAAGACATCATCCTAGGGTTAGAGTTAGTAAATTTACTAGGGTTAGTTAGGGTTTCAAAACAAAAGAGAAGTTTGAAAGAGTTGTTTTAAACACAAAAAGGCTCAACATTGTGCCTTAGCTCTTGCCTTGGGTAAATGGAGTCAAGTGAATTAGGAATAATAGCTTGGAGGGATTTAAACCTAAGGACTAGAGAGTTAGTCTTAATGGTGTTGCAATAGCAGGGCCACCAAATCAAACAAAGGGAGGCTCCATTCGGTCTTGGTAAGCTAGGCCTCTGGCCTCCCTCTTTCCCTCTCAATACTCTTTGGCAAAACTTGACTACCTAATAAGTACAAATCTATGGCTGAAAAGTGTTGCTTTAGGGACAAGGCTCTTCAAACCTTAAGAAAGCAAACCCTAGGTGTAAAAATAAATTAGGCCTAGGGCCTTCTTTCTTCAATTTATGTTCCAAATCTAACTCCCAAAGAAAAGAGGATGGCTAGTGTAGCTATGTCTAGGTTAAACCTTCTCTAATCAAATGGTTATCAAACTTTTATCATGGGGACATGGAAGCCACAACCACTTGTGTTGGCTCCTAGGGTTTAATGATTAAGCAAATATTAACAATGTAACCATACAAGTAGCAATTCTACCTACAACCATTCAACAAAGAAGTTTTGCATGCAAAATGTACCTACAAATTCATGAAGAGCATAATCAAACCCTAGTTGTAACACCTTCCAATGATAAAAGCACCATGCATATACCAAAGATAATCCTCCAAGTGTGGCGCCTCACTCCCAAAGACCAAAATAGCAGACAAGGCTAAGAGCAAGTCTCTCCTGAGAAATTAAGTTATGTTATGTTCTAATGAGGGTAAGCGTCCTCAATTTATATCATCTCCATGACCTTTAATTAACAATTGGGTCATTCCCAAAGATGGCCAGACAGGATGACTTTTGATATTTTAAAATTTAACGTGTAGATGCTGAAAGTGTCATGTGGAGACTGAATGGGGTGATCCAGGCCCTGGGAGGCGTTGGCCCTTTGGGCATGGGAATCCAGGGGCAAAGCGTTGGCCCTAAAAGGACTCACGCGAAATTTGCCACCGTGCCGCAAGATCTGACATGCTTACATCCTCCGGCGTTGATCTGCCTTGCAGTTGATCACATCAAAGCCGTCATGTCACTGGGGCTGATCCCCCATAGGTCAATCTCTGCCAAAGTGTCCTGGGTGAGGACGTCCTTATGCTTCTTCATGCAAGGGCTCATCCCACAGCTCTGTCCTGCCTCTGCATCCCGGCTTAACCTTGCAGAGTAGACTCTTCAGCCCATGGAGGTCGAGCCAATCCCATCCCCATGTGCCGCCGTCCCTTTGGTACACATCCCAGAGTCAGGCATGGTCCCACCGCACACATCCAAAATTCCGCCCTCCATGAGACAGATCCCTAGACTGTATAGCAATGTAAATCATGTCTCATCATTAAAATTATCAAAACTTATGTGCATGAAAGTCTAACCGTCATCTAAGAGCTCAAAGACATTACACATATCTACTATCTAGTAGAAACCAAGAAAGAGAACAACCTATTGGAGCTAATACAAGAGATGAAGAAGTTTCCTCAAAAGGATCATTCAAGCCATGTGTAATGGGGTGATATGGTCTTAGGGATGTCATGCATAAATGAGACCAAAGGGTTGGGTCAGCCGTGTAGGTGCCTTTAAGAGGGGAAGTTGGCCGATCATGGATGCATTTTTCCAAATACACACAGTACTGCTTATCTTTCTTTTATTTCTTTTTACTACAAGGTGTGACCAGAGAGGGACAGCACTTTGCTTGGCTTGAGTGGCCCGGAGGCAGCTGAAGCCCGTTACCCACTAGTATCTTAGCGAGGGAATGAGAGAAGGTTGGATAAGTGATGAGACCCTTTCCTTTAGCCATACAACCAAAGGTCCAGCGCCACAGTTTGGTACCCGGATGGTGGCAATGTCATAGCACTAAATACTTATGAACATAATGGAATTTCGTGATGAGACCTCCCATCCTCTTAAAGTTAGATCTTGCATTTATTAATTTTATCATTTTCTTAGGGTCCTTGAGTTTCTTCTTGCTCGAGGCTTTTTATTTCCTTCTCGGGGATCACTGGTGACATCTCTGGGTTTTCATTTCCTGTGGCTTTTATATTTTGCAGTTGCTTTTGCCCACGGATAGCTGGCCCTTTTCCCACAAGACAAGATGTACCACGGAAGGTCATCCTAATGGCAAACTAGGAATGGGATGGATGAAGTTATAGATGAAAAATTGATAAGATGATGGGAGATGGGACGGTGGCTGTACCGATCCTTGTTGGCTAACCAAGGCCATGAATGCCGACTTGCTGGTTGTCAGATCAATCCCCGCCCCAACATTGGTCAGAGTGGTTGAGTGTGAGATCAGCGGTCATCCGGTGAAGGATACAATGCATGTAAGATGGTTATAATGATCAGATATGACGCATACCATGATACCTGGGACTAATTACCTCATGGAGCAAGAGACCTCTGTGATGCAAAGAGCTGAAGCCGGTGGTGATGAAAGTTGCTACTGATGACAGGACAAAACTGGCTGATAAGAAGAAGATGGGCCCTCGAGTGTACTCAGAATGCTCATGCATTGCTCAATACAGGACCATGTGGACTCGAGACATGATCTCCTAGTTATCCCTAGATAGCCGGGATACTTGAGGAGTGCGTCTGTAGAAGTGAACCACCAGGCATCGAATACATAGAAGCAAACTATGATAATCATCTCATGCTTCGAACAGTTTGCTAACTCGATTTCTTGATAATGTTTCATGATCGTAATCTGCAAGAAGCCAAATCTTTTCTCATCAATTTTTATGATAAATCTGCAAATATAGGGGACATTACGCATGGAGCAAGAGACCTCTCTGATGCAAGCCCAAGCCGGTAGTGATGAAAGTTGCTACTGCTGACAGGACAAGTGTAGCTGAGAAGAAGAAAGATGGGCCCTCCAGGGCCATGCTCAAGTCACTCCTGCTCTCGTACTCCATGTCTAGGACCATGTGGGCCTCGAGACATGATCTCCTAGTTATCCCTAGATATCGGGGATAACAGGTCTGATCTGTAGAACTGAACCACCAGGCATCGAATACATAGAAGCAAACTATGATAATCATCTCATGCTTCGAACAGTTTGCTAACTCGATTTCTTGATAATGTTTCGTGATCGTAATCTGCAAGAAGCCAAATCTTTTCTCATCAATTTTTATGATAAATCTGCAAATATAGGGGACATTACGCTACAGGTAGTATCAACTTTTACCCAAAGTTTTAACAGGCAGAATTCAACAATTTGGGGATTTCTGTTTTCAAGTTTCCTTATGATATAAACAGAGGTATGTCGTTATTTCTCTTTGTTTACATTTTTAGCCTCTAAATGAAGAGAAGATCCAGAGTTTAACTTTAAATGCTTTGTTTTATCATTGTTTAGTTTTATTTTTGTGTAGGAAATTCGATCCGGTGAAAAAAAAAAACGTATATATTTTTCATAGATCTAATTTCAATAATCAAATTTCCAGGTGTGAAATTTGTAAAAGTCGAATCATTGCAATTCTTTATTGCTTCTCCTTGGCTTAATTTCCATTCTTATCTACGCATATCTTCAGGGTTTTGTTCTTCCGTTCCAGTTTGGTGAAGTGAAGTGGCATCCATGGCCTCTGCAACATCTCCATTTTTCCCGTTACTGCTATCTTCTACCCACGAGAGGGTGAAGGTAGGTTGTTCATCGTCAGGCAAGTGGAGGGCACCCAAGGGGGGTTTTGAAGGTCTGGGCAAGTCCTTCAGTAACTGATTGGCAGGTCCTCGGACCGCTACTTCCTGCACCTCTAACAGTAAAAGCAGCAACTTAGGGAGGAGGTTGGTCGTCAATGCCGTAAGTATTCCTTCATTTCATAGCGTATGTAAACTGTATTGCGTTTGAATTCAATGAGGAGTCTTAGTTGTGGTACTTCTTGGGTTCCTACACTACTCTAGAGTCTGTTAATAAAATACTATAAACAAATAGGGAAATTCATTTTTTTGTTATGATTTGTTACATGTATTAGTATTACTAGATTAGGAATCGTATCTATTATTACTTACTTAATAATACTACTACACTTGCCTTTTAGCAACTTAAGTTTCAATGTTTTGATGGTTAGCTCTTTGTTAGATTCGTTTTCTTTCAATTCTCCCTGCTACATCTGCATGCGGAATATTCAATTTCTGGCACTGGTTGGCTATATTAGAGTAAGGACCTTTTCCCACAAGCACTTTAATTTAATTTAACTAAGCCTTTTCATTTTCGTTTCCTCCGAGGATAATTCTCATGAGTTATCATTTCTGTTAAGTTAAAGCCTAGGTGAGACTGTACTAAACTCCAGTGTTCTCTAAAGTTGCACCCAGTTTTCCTCCGCATCTGCCCTTTATAGTTTATTGTTTCCAATTAGGTCGACTTTCATCTTGGCCTGATGTCAATGTACCTTTACAGAGCTTTGGGCTTATGCCGAACATGAATAATGAATGTAATCGCATTTGTATATTGTGCAAAAATAATATTTCATTAAGCTCTATCATGATTCACAATGAATATGCTAGATCACTAGAGGCTAAACGATGGTGAAGTGGCTTTGGAAAGTGATCCAAAATCTCGTTACTAATTGTTGAGATATATCGTAAGATGCATTATAGCTAAAGTCTATTTTGATTTTACTAGTGAAAAGAAAATTGCATAGCGGTAGTAAAGTGGCTAAAATTTATCCTATCCTAGACTAAAATAATATGCACTAATTAGGTCTGCTTGAATTTTAGCAACAAAGGTAAGATTTGTAACAACCCTAGTTGTATTCATAATTCACTTGTTTTACTTTGGTAAATTTGTTTTTACATTTTCAATTTGTATTGTTTATATATATTTAGATTTGTTTATATATAATCAAAAAAATAGTGCTTTTGGTTTGCAGGTTAGGCGGAGCTAGAGTTGGAGCTGGGAGCTTGGCCCTTAAGGCTCCAGATTGTGAACGAGGCACTCTGATACCATGTGTAGTGACTTATAATTAAAAAACAAAATTGATATAAATCATTTCAATTGCACAAATAGATTAATCGCTAGAACATATAAATTTATTGAGCTAGACATATTAGCTTACGGACAACCTCATAACACATCATATTCCTTAAATTTCATAAAACAAATACGTAAATTAAAATACCTGGGTCTGATGCTAACCCTCTGTTTTCTTCTTGTCTTGTTGACCTTCCTGTTGTTGCTTTGCCCACCTTGAATCCACGGACCAACTCTGCCCAAAACCGAGTTTCTACCCTGCCAACTAGGACAACTACCTAGCTCCAGGATACCATATGGATATCCTGGCCCCCATGCCCAAAACCTCCAGCAAACTGGTGCCCCCTGTACTGATCCAATCCAACTACAGAAATCAAACTCTCCTCCCTCTGTGCAAATCCAAGAGAACCCTCCAAAATAAAATTCCCCATAGAAATGATAATCATGCCTTCCTAAACCTCCTCCCCTCATATCCCTCCTTCACCGCCTTCTTTTCATTTACTTCCTTCCTCCACATTTATTACCTTATCCCCTTATAATTAATATCTTATCCCTTTATGTTCAATGTCTTATCCATTTCCGTGTATGTAAGTTTTTAACAAATTAAACTTATAATTTATAAACCCTATTAATTTAATACCCATGTCAATGAATGTAACATGTAATCAATTAATCAATTAATTAATCAAATTGTAACCATTAATTAATTAATAAATATTTAATCAGTATCATTATACCAATCTTTGTTTAATTAATAATATGTTAGAAAAATTAATTACCTAATAAATTTTACTTAATAATTCCCTAAACATATATTCTACTAGGGCTGTTACATTTAAGGCATATTTATAAATGGGTTTTGAGCAGACATATATGTAGATGCATGTTCCTTTTCTTGTCATATCTTGTACTCAATTCTTGCACCTAGTTTGGACACCTTCATAGGTTTATAGATGCACCCAACATAAGGCCTTTTCACTGCTAATATGGAGATTTTTCAGGGTATATTTAGGCACCTTCATTGAGGGTCTATTCCTTGTTTAGGTTGCAATTCTTGGATGAAGTTATGTTCCCTTCACATTTGATTTCTATTACAGATTCAGAGGGTCTTCATGGTCTATTTTTCTGCACCATTTTATTTTCTCTTGTATTTGTTGTTGGAATGTGTATACGAAGGAGCTAAGGATCCTTCTTTTACCTGTTAGTTTTGAGATGTGAGTTTGGCATGCTTTCACCACATACTAACGCTTCCACGAAGGGTTTATGGAACAACCATTATGAGGTTTCTTTTGGTTTGAGTGGTAATTATATAGGAGAAGATAAGGTGCTTTATATATTCCAATATTGGTAACTTTATTCTGATTGGACTTGGTACTTGTTATTCAAGCTAAATTGGTGTGCTTTATGACGAGATTTTATCCTTTTTCTACATGTTCTTTTGGGTAGATATAAGATAGATATGTGAGTGCATTCGTCATGTTCTATGGTGGCTAATAAATCCATTTACTTTATTTCATATCCATTCACCTTTATCACTTTTTCTATGTGTTGTTTCGAGTCTCCCTAGGATGATATTTTTGTATGAGACTAATTTCAACACCAATTTTGAGGGGCTTTATTCCACATGTGGAGTGTTTTCATATTGCAGATTTAGGCACCTTTTTTTTTTAAGATGCATTGTGATTACTCTCCTTATTAGTGGACCTTTTATCAAGATCTTTTCAGATTTGGTGCAGTACTTTGTCATGATGTGTACTTTCTTGGTTTTGACTAGCTAGGGCACCTTCAAGTTCAATTGTATCATGTTTTTTGGATGGTTTTTCCATGGAAACTTTGAGTGCTTCTTGGGATGATTTTGTGTTTGATAGTGATCTTTGTGGCCATTTTCAATGCTTATATGGGAGTCATTTTATTGGATGTTTAGCTACCTAGTTGGAGGATATTTTTCATCTTTGTTGGAGGTGTTTGTTCATCTACCCTAGGCACTCCACATGAAAAATTTCTTTGTACATGATTTTCAAAAATGTTTTCCTCTAAAATCTAGAAAAATCATTTGGAAGTCTTATGGTTTGATGCATCGATTTCCTTCAAAAATTGTATTGGTTTAGGTAAACAAGCCATCACATTATTTAGCGGACTATGATACAAATTTGACCAATCATCTCGGTTTAGATTGTGCAACTTGTGTGTTTTCCAAGACTCTCTAATATTTCCCAACCTATTTATCACCCTTTCTTTTCACCTCCTAAGAAGAGTGGTTTTTATCTTCTTGGAATTGAGAGGTAAAGAGACCTTGCCCAATTTTGCAAGATTCTTACATGCATTGAAGAAGTAAGGGTTCCTAGCAATAATAAATGTGATATTACATGGAAAACAAAAATCAGCCATAACATCATCAACATTGTGTTTCAACACATGATTTTGAGGCAATATCAATGTTGTTGACCTACTTAATTTTACTGGATTAGATTAACTTCCAAAAATTCTTGAGGGAAATGAGGGAATAAGGGTATAAGTCCTTGCAATATTTTTTTGAATGCATTGCTTCTTGTTTTGTTTTATTCTCTCATAATCCTTTCAAGTGTATATTTGAATTTTGTAGGCACCCCTTTGTAGCATTCAACACCACCCCCATTATCGCCAGTGATAGACAATAGGTGTTCCATCACTCTTGCTAAAGACCCAAAAAATAGATGGACACATAATTTGCATTTTAGATGTTTTCAAGGGCTAGGCAATTTTTGCACATGTTTCCTTCCTTCGATAGTTGATTTTGGAGATGCCATGGTAAAGGTTTTTGCATGTTTTTTTTTAAATGTAATAGATCAAAATTCATATTGTGTTTGTATAGTTTGTTTTCATTATTATTCAAAGCCTATTTGGAAGTGTGATTTGTCAATAAAATAATTATATATCTAAAATGTTATATTAAAAAAACACCTACTTGGAAGTTGGAAGTTTAAAGAAAGTATGGGGAATTTTTGTGTGGACTCTCAGTTAAATATCTCTAGCCATGTCTAAGCAATGAAGCTAATTATCGTTGTCTTTATTTTCAATACCAAGCAGTGAAAATATATTTTTGAACTTTGAATTACCATAAACTACATGTTATTCCTGAATAAAGAGGAGACTTTGAATCACCATAGCCTACATGTGATGTTGCTAAATTACAACAACTAATCTAGTCTAATAGAAAGATGGATAATTATAGTAGATCCTTTCTTAGATTTATGACATTTAAATTTTGTCACTAATCAGGAAAATAACAATCACAAGTAGATCCTAGGAATTTCCCTCTCAAATTGTGTAGCTTGATGATA
This sequence comes from Picea sitchensis, assembly GCA_010110895.2. Lineage (NCBI taxonomy): Eukaryota > Viridiplantae > Streptophyta > Pinopsida > Pinales > Pinaceae > Picea > Picea sitchensis. The sequence goes on from SNQJ01S0031132.1 coordinate 39,028, forward strand.
GAGATAGTTGCTCCACTAGTTTTGGGGGAAGCTATGAAAAGGATCATGAATTTAAGGCCACTTTGTATATTAGCACCATCTATTTAAATATAAATTTGAACTACCAGTAGTTTCTTTGAGATATGACATCCTTTTCCCCTTTTGTAAAGTAAAAGAAACAAAATCTAGTTTTACAGGTTACTCAAGCGTTGTGGACAACACTTGTCTCAAGGGGAGGGCCATGTTAAGCCCTAATATTGGCTCATTACCCCTTAATTGGGGCATATTACATTAGTAATGTTATTTTACTTATGTTGGCTTTATTCCATTAGTTGTAATTATACCTCCTAGTCTCCTATATATACCGAGGAGACATTTTCATTTGGAATCATCTTGGAATTGTACATTTATGTGGGAATAAGGAGGTTTCCCCCTCAAAAAGTATTATTATCTGAATTTCTCTCTTTTTCAAGGAGTTCAGTACTTATTCTGAGGTTTTTCTATGCTATATTGGTATTTGGTTCTTAACATAAACTTCCAAGTAATTAAAACTGTTCCTTGGGTCACCAATACCCCTTTCTTAAAGAGGTAGAAAGGTGGCCAATGCCTATTCTCTAGGCCATGCTACATGGACACCTAATAAGTGGGGACATGCTTCAAAAATTTGAAATTGAAAGTACTTTATTTTATGATTAGATTGTAAAATAAAACCCACGGTTCCCCAGATACTTGGTTGGTTGGATAAAATCCTTACCAAACTGTCACTTCACATTTTTAGGGAAGACAATTGTGTAACATCTCTAAATGAAAACAAGACTAAATTTGAAATTAATGATAGAAAAAACTATAATTACAAACCATTAGTATATTCATTGTCTCAATATTCATTCATTATTTTATTAGTTGCATAGAATATACCCTGTTCTTCAAAAATAGAAATAAGTAATCACTTCCAAAGAAAACTGTCAGAAACCTCCTAAAAAAACAATATTCCACCTCATCCTGGACCTTGTTCTCTTCTGAATATTTCAAAGACTCAAAACCCAAGAAACCATGTTTCATATCTCTTGACAAAGGATTCAATAACAAACACCAAATGACATCATATTTTTTTGTTTTTTCTATTACATAGAAAATAATCAAGGAAAATACTTGGTTGCTTTTGGGATTTCACTAGGTAATTCAAGAAGGAAATGATGCCTCTGTCATTTGTTCTCCACTATTTATTAGGAACCATAAATATTAATAAATTCAAACCATCCATTATAATTGAATGAATTATACTTACATTCTTTGGTTCTATTCATATGTTCTATATATATGTTCACATTTTCATACCTTGTGAATGAATTTTTCATTAAATCAAGATTTCCAAGATCAAAACGGTAATTTACATTCTAAAAATGTATGGAAAGGAAAATAAACAAAGGAAAACCAAATGAAGGAAAGTTGTTGTTCCCTTGAAAATTCACAGAGAAGAATCCACTTCTAAAATCATGAAACAATTGCAACACCCTTATGTTCACGACGGGCTAGTTGTGAAATCAACACAGTACCCTTTATAGAAATGACAAGACAATATTCAATATAGAGATATCGTTTACCTTTATTTTCTCCTATTTGCAAAGAAAGAATTGGTCACATTCCATGAGAATGAGTTACCTAAGAACAAAAATAAATTGGCATTATACTTCTCTTTAACCTCATTCCCAACTTCAACTTACCTACATCCACCATAAATTTCTTCATATCTCATGTGAACCTAGTAAAAATAGTCTTATGTGCTACCATATCCTTGAAAAATTGAACAAGAAGAGGGCATTGAATTTAAGTTTGTGAGAGACCATTTTCTTTTCCAAATGGTGATCTACACATGTGCAATAACTCTTGCATCATGTACGCATAGTAGAATTTGAAGACTGCAGTAGTGAAGTATTCCAAATCACTCTACAAGCATAAGAATGAACTCAAGAAATTAGCTAACTCAAACATTGTATTAAAATATATGCATTCTATATCATAATCAACTAATACTACTAATGAATGAGAAACGATGTCATATTGGCAGTAGCTAACAATGAGGAATATCTTTTCCACGGGTTTATGAACAAAAAATAAAGTAATTCATGCTCATTTTTAGTAGAGACCTTTCCTAAGGAGATGCACTTGCAACATTTTGTTTGATTCCATCTTCTCTTTGACACCCCCATCCATAAAAAAATAAAGTGTTGTACTTGTACAATTATGAAGAACCTAAATGAGTAAAATAATTGAAAGCTTCTTTAATAACTCCAACCTAATTAAATAGGTTCTTATTCTCACTTCTTGTCAATCTTCTCAGTCACAAGTGGTGGTGGGTATGTGTTATATTCTTTGCATGTGTGTGTGTGGGCACGTCAGATTCGACAACTGCGTCTGACGATCCCTATAGTAGTGTTATTTGTGTCATGTGCATCGGGCGCTTATTAGGGGGGTCCCAGGGGGGCCAGGTATGGCCCCCCTGGCTATGCGCAACATTCAGGGCAGTGCCCCAATTTTGTTTTTTTGGCGGTTTTTGTTATTTTTAGCGGATTTTGCTATTTTTAGAGGTTTTCTAAATTAATCTCGGATTAAGGGATTAGAGTTTTGGTATCTAAGGAATACCTAAAACATTGTATATATTGTATGGTGAATGGTGAAATTCATGATAATGAATATAAGAAAGGTTTTCCCCGATTGAGTGTTTCCGATATAAATCTCTATGTACTATGTGTATGAGCCATTGATTAAATTACTTTTTGCTTAAGAATCTATATGCATTTATTTACTTCATAGGTTTAAAACTGACATGTGGTATCAAAGCTCATTTTTGGCTTCAGAGGGACACCTTTGTTTCTGTGGTTTTTTCTTGGTCTTGATAGATCAAGTTTATCTTGGGTCTGTGATCAACCTAGGTTTAGTGGGAACTTTTGCAGTAGCTATTCGAGTGTAGAAAGAGGAATGATGATCTCTTCTATAATCAAAATAGAGAAGTTCAACTGTAAAAACTTTGAGCTATGGAAGTTGAAGATGGAGGACCTTCTTGTAGACAAAGAACAATGGATCGTTGTGGATCCTGGTACACAGCCTACTGGTACGCAACCTACTGGAACACAGATGACTGGTACACAACCTACTAGTACACAAAATACTAGTACACCACCTACTGGTATGTCGAAGGAAGATTGGGAGAAGTTGGACATAAGAGAAAGGAGTACTATTCGACTATGCCTGACAAATTCGGTGTTGTTGAATGTCTCCGGAGAATATCCAACCAAGGAACTATGGAATAAGTTAGGAAATTTGTATCAATTAAAGTCCCTGGTAAACAAGGTGTTTCTTTGGAAGAAGTTGTATCATCTTAGGATGGAAGATGGAGATTATGTTACAGAACATCTAAATTCCTTTAATACTCTGGTAAGTCAGCTCATATCTGTTAATATTACAATTGCAGAAGAAGATAATTGTATTACTTTGTTATGTTCTTTGCCAGACTCTTGGGATAATCTGGTTGTAGAAATTGGTAGTATCACTCAGTCTACATTGAAGTATGAGGATGTAGTTTCATCCTTGTTATCTGAAGAGATGAGGCAGAAAAGCATGGATAGTCATAGCACAAAT
>SNQJ01S0031132.1:42713-68390 GCA_010110895.2 Picea sitchensis
TAATAGTACCTCTTCCACAGAGGTGAAAACTTCCACTGAAGACAGAGGTGATGTTTACTTGACATCTATAGGTACACATGTAGACCGTGATGTATGGTTTATCGACTCAGGTGCATCATACCATATGACTCCTCATAGGGAGTGGTTCTTTGAATATGAAAAATATGATGGTCGTGATGTATTCCTAGGAGATGACTTGACAACAAAAATCATGGGACGTGGAAGGGTTAAGTTGTTGCTAAAAGATGGAAGGATTAGAACTCTCCTTGGGGTTTTTCACATTCCAAAACTAGCCAGGAGCCTAATATCTGTAAGCAAGTTGGATGATGCAGGAGTGGATATTGTATTGGGAAATGGAACTTGCAAGATGGTACTAGGAGAAATGGTGTTGAAGAGGGGAGTTCAGTGTGGAACTCTATACAAGTTGTTGGGAAGCACTTATACTAATGGGTGTAAGATTTTTCTTGTCCCTGAGTAGAGAAATGAAGGAGAAAATACCAATACTATCCCTGAAAAGAAGACCATGTTATGGAAATAAAGATTGGGACATATTGGAGAAAAGGGCCTCCGAACACTACATGGTAAAGGTATGGTTGAAGGTATGTATAATTTCACTCTGGATTTTGATTTCTGTGAACATTGCATATATGGTAAACAAAATCGAGTAAGATTTCCATTTGGTGCTACAAGAGCAAAGGGGATCTTAGAGTTGATACACAATTATGTGTTTGGACCTGTTTCTATTCCATCCCTAGGTAAATTTGTGTATTATGTTTCATTCATAGATGATTTCTCAAGGAACACATGGATTTATTTTCTTAGAAAGAAATCTGAGGTATTTGATAAATTTAAAGAGTTTAATGCCCTGGTAGAAAATTAGAAAGAAAAGAAAATAAAGGTATTGAGAACAGATAATGGTGGAGAATTCTGTGGAAATGAATTCGAAGAATTCTGTAAGAAGTGTGGTATAGCAAGGAAGAATAATACTCCATACACTCCTCAAAATAATGGAGTTGTAGAAAATATGAACATGACACTGATGGAAAAATCAAGGAGCATGCTCAGCGGTGTCGAGTTAGGACATGAATTATGGGCATAGGCGGTGGGTATAGCATGTTACCTGATCAATCGATCACCTTCATCAACATTGGATGATAAAACTCCACATGAGGTATGGAATGAAAATAAACCCTCTCTTCAACATTTTAGAGTGTTTGGTTGTGATGCTTATGTACATGTTCCAAAGGAAAATAGGAGTAAGCTGGATAAAAAGGTTGAAAAGTGTATCTTTATTGGATATAAAGATGGTGTGAAAGGTTATAATCTTTGGAACCTAGATACCAAGAAGATTGTTTACAATTGAGATGTTTTTTTCAGAGAGGGAAAAGATGTTTCAAAATAGTAATTCCTACCAAGGCCAGAAGAACCTGAGAAAAATGAGCTTGTGTTGGATGATGTAAAATATGAATCATCTGAAGAAGATGAAGCATAAGAAGAAGACGAACCCCATACCCCAGTATTGAGGATATCAATGAGAGAAAGAAGGAAAATAGAAAGGTATAGTCCACCTAATTTACATTCCAATTTTTCTTTATCTATTACTAATGATGATCCCGGAATTGTCAGGGAAGCAGTGAATTCAGAGGATAGTAAACTCTGTAAGAAGGCCATGGTTGAAGAAATGGATGCCTTGGATAAGAATGAGGAATGGTATATAGCTAAGTTGCGAGATGGAAGAAAATATGTTGGTAGCAAATGGTTGTTTAAGAAGAAGTTTAATGCAGAAGAAAAAATGGAGAAATACAAAGCTTGGTTAGTAGAAAAAGGTTATTCCCGGGTAGAGGGAATTGACTTTGGTGAGATTTCTTCTCTTTTTGCTAACTTAACTTTGATTAGATTTCTTTTATCTATTTTTGTTTCTTTTGATATTGAAGTGGAACAAATGGATGTGAAGGCAACATTCCTACATGGGGATCTGGAAGAAGAAATCTACATGAAGCAACCAGAAGGCTTTGTAGTGAAGGGAAAGAAAGAGATGGTCTGTAAACTGAAGAAGTCACTATATGGTCTCAAGCAATCACCTAGGATGTGGTACCAAAATTTTGACACGTACATCCTTGGATTGGGATTTGTGAGAAGCGGGGACGATCATTGTGTATATTCCAAGAAAGTTGGTAATCACCTCATTTATGTAGTGTTTTATGTTGATGACATGTTGTTGGTAGGAAATAACATGGATGTTATCAAGGAGGTGAAATCACAGCTATCCTCCAAATTTGACATGAAGGATCTCAGTGTTGCTAACTTCATTTTGGGAATGGAAATTAAAAGAGATCGTGCAAACAGGAAACTCTGATTGAATCAAAGAAAATATGTTGAGACAATATTGCAGAGGTTTAATATGAATGGAAGTAAATTGGTCAAGGCTCCTATTCCTATAGGTGTAAATTTATCTGCAGATCAGTGTCCCAAGACACAGGAAGAAGAAGAGGACATGTCCCATGTTCTGTATGCCAGTGCAGTTGGTAGTTTGATGTATACAATGGTCTGTACTAGACCATACATTGCACATGTAGTGGTAGTTTTGAGAAGGTATATGTCAAAACCACAGAAGGAGCATTGGACAGTAGTAAACAAGGTCTTCAGGTATTTGCATGGCACTACCAATTATGGCTTGTGCTACCAAGGAAGACTAGGATTGGATAGAGTGGTGGACATACATTGCTTTATTGATGTAGACTGGGTTGGAGATCTGGATCGCAGAAGATCTACAAGTGGGTATGTGTTTAACCTATTTGGAGGATCAATTAGTTGGATGAGAAAAAGACAGGCTGTAGTGGCACTCTCAACTACAAAAGATAAATACATGGCAACCACTCATGCGAGAAAGGAAGCAATATGGTTACATATATTATGTTCAGGTATTGGGTTGGTACAACAAGCAATGAGATTGGATTGTGACAGTCAGAGTGCAATCTTCCTGGAAAAGAACCCAACTTATCATTTGAAGACAAAGCATAATGATGTTCAATATCACTTTGTGAGAGACATGGTTGAGGAAAAGAAGGTGTTGCTGGAAAAGGTTGACACTTTGAATAATGTTGCAGATTCATTGACAAAGTCTGTGAGCATAGAAAAATTCTCTTGGTGTAGAGTAACAATGGGCATTGTTTCCCTGGATAGTTGACTATATAATCCTATGGACCCCTAGATGCAAAGAAAACAACAAGTGGGAGAATGTTGGGTATGTGTTATATTATTTGCATGTGTGTGTGTGGGTGTGTTATATTCGACAACTATGTCTCACGATCCCTCTAGAAGTGTTCTTTGTGTCGTGTGCATTGGGCGCTTCCTAGGGGGGGTAGGTATGGCCCCCCTTGGCTATGCGCAGTGTTCGGGGCAACGCCCCCAAATTTGTTTTTTGGGGGGGGTGGTTTTTGCTATTTTTAGTGGTTTTCTAAATTAATCCCGAATTAAGGGATTACGGTTTTGGTATCTACAGAATATCTAAAAACATTGTATATATTGTATGGTGAATGGTGAAATTCATGATAATGAATATAAGAAAGGTTTTCCCCAGTTGAGGGTTTCCGATATAAAGCTTTGTGTACTATGTGTATGAGCCATTGATTAAATTTTGTTTTGCTTAAGAATCTATATGAATTTCTTTAATTCACAGGTTTAAAACTTACAAGTGGAAGTATCTCAATCCTTTTTCTAGACATCCATGGGCTTTCACTAATAGACTTTCCTACATCTTGAGATAGCTTGTGTCTCACATATCCATATAAATTACTACCTAAAAGGGTAATTTCACATCCAAATGCATTTAAGAGGGATCTTGGATTGCAAAATATAAGCCATGATACCATAATTTCCACTTCCACCTTCATATTTCATGTATGGTAAAAGTTATTGTAGTTGTTGAGTGAATAACATAGAAGATTGAAAAGTTCAGGAAGAAGGAAAATATGTGAGCCAATCATTATGAAAAAACTGAGCCGTAAAAAATTTCTTTCCTTTTTAACCTATGAGAAATACCAGTCCCCTCAAGGAGTAAAGTTAGAACAACCAATATCATAGTAGCAAAGGTGCCATATAGTATACAACATTTATGCTATCAAAATTATATTCATGAAGCAATCTCTCTGCAAGATTTTTTTTTGTAGAAGTAGCAAGGCACCCAAAAAAGGCTACACATAAACCAAGCATATTGAAACTAAGTTATGTAGTAGAAGTAAAAAAAATGCCACTCACTATAGGTACCAAGGACCAACATATGCGCGTATACCATGTATTTCTCCATACTATCCATTGAGAAAATACTGTTATATTACTCTACTTATATTAGGTGGGGGATTCACTTATTATTAGAGCATCCTATCGATGATTTGTATCGCGAGAATGTAAAAAGGATAATAGGAAGAAATTTTAGCCTCTAGAAAGTTGTTGAAACTACCCACATAGATATAATTTTTTTTACTTTAACAAAGATTGGAGAAAAAAAGGCATGAAGTTTAGAAAAATTTCTCCAAAGACTTGAGAGAACGAACACATTAGGCTTCTTAAATGTGGCCTGTGTTGTTGAAAATATGCCACGCAATTGTTTCTTCAACCAACAAATGGGAAGAAGTATAAACTTCCTCTTGAAATTAGTATATTAGAATTCATGAATTTTCAGAGCTCCAATCTAGTGTGTATTGAGGAGGATAGATGAGTTCAGACATATGCTCAGGAGACACCAATAAAAAAATATGGTAAAACTGTATATGCAATTGTTAGCTGGTAAGAAATGGTTAACATGAATAAACTTTCTATGATTGAATGATGCAATTTTCATTTTTTTACTTTTAATTTTCAAGAAATGCTATGCTTCGTTATAAATTTTAATAGAAGGGTAGTCTTTTTTAATCTATAAAATCAATTCCTTGAAAAAGAAAATTAGGCAAACCCTTTCATTTTTTCTCACCAATTTTCAGGATTATCAATGAAAAAGATTAATTTAATAGTTTGACTTGGCAGCGGTTACTTTGAACATTTGATCACACTCCCATTCATTTAGTCTCCTAACCACATCCTTTGATTTATTTATCTGAACTTCTGAAATAGTTTTCATAAACAAGTCAGTATATGACTTTGTATTTACAGTCTTGTTAATTTATATAATTGGATTGGATTACACATGTTGGTCATTGAATCAATTGTAGATGGATATACAATAGTGAAAATTCTTCTAGAAATTATTTGGATAGACATTGATTATATGGATGAATTCAAGTATTTTACTCTAGATACTGTGAATTTCTTGAGATGGAAATGAAAAAGTTTGTTGAACGAATCCATGCTAATGGGCAGAACTATGTTTTCATTATTTACCAAGGTAGGAATCAATTCATTATTGTCATAGAATTGGAGAAAAATGTCATAGATAAAGGAATAATAACTAAACCAAATTCATTTTTGTCATAAAATTGGAGAAAAATAACATAGAGAAAGGAATAAGAACTAAACTGATCCATATTAGTATATTTTGAATATACAAATCATTTGTTTAATTGTATAGGAATAAGATTAAATGAAACATACAAGAATTTTCAGAGAGGGATACAAGATGACATTTTTGTTAAATGAGGAGGTGTGCCATATCTGGCACAAGTGTGACCAAGCCCAATATATTTTCCATATTTTATCAATCCCAATACAGAGTTGTTTTGGACAACAAAAATCTTTGAGTTTCATGAGACAATTGCATTCAATGGCCTTTGACTTGATATGATTGAAGTTTCCAACTTATGTAGTGGGACCAGGTGTTCTGTTCCAAAGGAAGGGAATTTCCATGCATAGATAGATTGTTGCTTAGTTTGTAGCAATGAAAACACCATCGGATGGGATGATTCCCCTTACAAAATCAATGCTTCTAGAATAAAAATGCTATTAGGTATCAAAACCATTGTTGCTAGTGAAATTCACCATGATGATATCTTGGAGTACAATGTTGATATTCTATATGGGATATTAGAAGCTATCATGACAAACATAACATTGAAATCGTCACTAAAGAAGAGGCCATTCATCCTAACCCATTCTACCTTTCTTGGATTAGGGGCTCATGATGCGCATTGGATAGGAGACAATGTTGTAACATGGGATGATCTCTAATAATTCTTACCTAAAATGATGAGCTTTATATTGCTTGGAGTCCCAATGGTAGGTGCTGATATTTGTGGATTTTCACATGAAACAATTGAAGAGCTTTGTGATAGGTGGATTCAAGTAGGTTTCTTTTATCCTTTTATTTGATATCACTCGATAAAGGGATCAAAATGTCAAGATATTTACTTATGGGATTCAATCACAATGTCTGCAAAGAAGGTGTTAGGCCTAAGATACAAACTTCTTCCTTATATCTACACATCATCTTTCGAAGTTCACACTAAAAAGTAAACTAAAATTTTATCTTGCATTTATCCTTGAAGAATATTAATGATGGTGTCTTTACAATAATACTTACAGTAGGTCCAACAAATTAAAGTAAATAAGTAATTTGAAAATATATCATCTTAACAATGAAATTTCATAAACAACGTTCAAAAGACACGTGGAGGGGGATATCTAATTACCACTATAGTTTGACCTAGAATGGACATGACTTGCCTAAAAATTGGCAAAAGTTTAGAAACTCAAAAGAGCAATTTGATCAATAGCAAGAGACTTTAAGAGCAATTTGATCAAATAGCAAGACACTTTTGGCAAGTTTTAGACTCAAGGTTTTTGGTTCAACTACACTTTAGTAGAATATGACTCGTCAATATTCATAACTAAAGAGAAATTACCATTGAATATGGATACTAGCCAAGGTATTCAACAAGTTAGCTAATTGTTGTAAAATTACTCTGGAAATTAATGTATTATAGTTTATTTTAAAAACATATTACTACACTGTTTTGGCATCATATCGACCTTGTTATTGGCAACTCATTATGGTAAATGAATATTCACTTATTCAGTCCTTGATCCTTGAACTACCTTTTATGAAGGAAGTGACTTTATTTTTGGATGAGATGCTATGAAAAAACAAGGGAGTCTCATACACCAATTTGGTTTCTAGCTCAGTTGTGACCTACAAGACAAAAATAATTATGCACATGATCTCAATAGAAGAAATGAAATACAACATGTAACTTCAGTGGTAGATTTTTCATTTTCTTCCATTACATTTTGTGTTGTTAATAGTGGCATGGATATTGAACAAATTATGATTATATTATAACTATGTTTTTACATGAAATTAGTATCTTCTCTTTTGGAATTTTTATTTAGGAATTATGTTTTTCTTTAAGATATAATCAAGTTGCTAGTTTTCTTTAAAAATGTATATTTCAATATAGGAATATTATCTTCATGAATGTATACATTTATTTCCTTCACTTCAAATGAAATTATTATTTTGTTAAACGATAAATTATAATTTCTTATAATGCTTATGATCCTCATGCCAACGATTTCATATTCAAATTTATGCTTATGTTGCATTACATTTTATGTGCATAACATTGAAATTGTTTTCCAACAATGAGTGGCTAAATCACCACACTTATTATCCTTATTCCAACCACTTCATGTTCAAATTTGTATTCTTATGTTTCATTAAATATTATGTGACTAAAATTGGAATGGTTTTCTAGCAATGAATGATTTAATTTGCATAGGAAGTTATTCATGGCATATCATTACTTATTGGCTCCTTTATTCTCAACTTCCTTTATGAAATATTTCTTTCTAATCCCAATTCTATAACACCTAGATTGCTAAGTGTTTAACTAAAAATTTTACCTCGTGCTTAATCAATAAATACTTTAAGATTTAAACAACAAGAATAAATAAAGCTAACACTGCAACTCAAATGCAAAAAATTCACTAAAACCTAGATATTTAATTTCATAGTTCAATTTGATATGATATAATCTTTAAAAAACTCACAATTTTCCAAAATTTGGTTACCCTTTCCAAAAGGAAAAGGAATTTGTAATTACTAATGACTTAAGGGAAGATTACAAAAGCTCCCCAAAGTTATCCATCCTTTAATTTCTTACTAATCAATTTAATATTAACTAACATACAAATAGATATCATCTTTCAACAAGGGAACCTCATATAAAGAGTCAACCCTAATTGTGAATGGAAACAAGTTTTCATTCTCAACACGATCCCTACAATCCTCAAGTGGAGGAAATATAACATAGTATTCTTCTACCACAATTACATTAACCACTTTGGTATGGATATAGTTCCCATTGTATAAATTATAAAATAAGAAAATAAGGGTCCATTGAATTGCAAAGCAAGAAACAAAATTTAGGAAGACCCTAAGATATTGTTTGCACATTATCCCAATAGACGAAATGAAATACAACATGTAATTTGAGTAGTAGATTTTTCCTCTAAGAGGACAAACATGTGCTATTTTTTTTTAATTGAAAAGTTATTGTTTCCAACCCATGATGGATAGATTCTTATATTGTGTTTCAAATAAGTGTATAAATATAAATACATATAGAGATTCTATACTTGGTAGAATTTTTACTAATTTTATATTAGTTCTCATGTAGGTTTCACTTTTGGTTTCTAGATCGATTTGAAATTTCAATTGTGGAATATTCAGTGAGATGTAAAACATTGATTGTGGAAAGAAAACATCAAGACAAAATGATCTATCATCATATATTCAAAGACCTCAATCCAAGGATCCAAATTCTCTTCATGCTTTGAGTTTTTTTGAGAAACCTATCATTGAAACAGATGTCAAATCATGCGAGAATACATCTAGTATCCAAATAATAGATGTGGGAATAGGTTTTTCTAGTGATCAAAGTGAGATAAATGCATTTTCACTAGAAATTAACAGTAAAAATATCAAAAACAAATCATTGGAAGAGAACACAATCAATTCGTTGAAAAAACAAAAATACCAATGGAACATAGGGAGGATATTCCAACCAAAATGAGTCTCAAATTTAATTTATTGAACCAATACTCCCAAAAAATGAAAAAGAGAATGCATGAGAAGTTATATGCAATATATGTAGCTAGAAAAATGGCAAGCCATTGACATTTCAGATGAAGTTAATTACCATAGAGAAGCATGTAGGAAAGGTGCATGAAAAGAAAATTGTATATGGCAAGGAGAAATCTATCATCAAATGGAAATTGTATGAAGAATGTTGACATGTCAAATATGCATATGAATATAATAAATGTTTAATAAGTAAGGGAAAACTTGAGGCAAGTGGAGGAACCATATATATTTAATTTCCTAGTACTCCTATTTTTTTTATATATTGACTACATATGTCGTGTCCTATGATTTGATGGCCATATTACAGTTTAATGAATATATTTTCCTATTATTATATATGGATTTATACTTAATTAAAATATTCACCAAGACTTCATAATGATTTATATTTTAATAAAAGATTCGCTAGGATTTTACAAGATTTAATAATTCAGTGAAAAGTTTTTGAGGATTTTTCAAGATTTTATAATTGAGTGAAAGATTCTCCAAGATTTTATAGGATTATATAATTGAATTAAAGGTTCACCAAAAAATTACATACACATATTATATTATTGATAAAATATCCTTCAATTTTTCCTATGTATCAGAGGGATTCGCCCATTTATTATACATATAAATTTAGGGGGGGTTCTTAAAATCCCCCGTGATGACAGATTTGGGACATCTTCACTACTATTCGGGCATTGAGGTGATTCAAAATCCTAGGTACATATTCATCTCCCAGAAGAGGTACATTGGATAACTAATCAACAAGTTTTCCATCGCTGAGTGCAATCTTATTTCTACTCCAATGGAACATAATTTGAAACTCACATAAAAAGAAGGGAATGAATTTGAGGATACAACCAAGTATATACAACTTGTGGGATGTCTTATCTATCTTACTACCACCAGACCAGACATTTCATTTGTTTTTGGGATTATTTCTAGGTTCATGCAAAAGTCTTGTGAAGGACATTTGTTTGCTGCAAAAAGAGTTCTAAGATACTTGAAAGGAACTCAAGACTTTGGAATTAGGTACTCTAAGGTGGATGAATTCAACCTAATCAAATATTTTGATTCATACTTGTTGGGGATAATGAAAATGGAGTGTCAACTTCAAGCTATCTCATGAGTCTTGGATCAATAGTTGTCTCCTAACAATAATGCGAATAGTCAGTTCCAGCATATTCCACAACAGAGGTAGAATATGTGGTAGTTGAAGAAGAAATGAAGGATATTGTGTGGTTGATACAAGTGGATATCAATGGCCACCCAACTTTTCCAACTTGCTCAAAATAGTTTTTGGCAATCTTGGCAATTTACTATTTTTGACAGTTTTTCGGGTCCTGAACTTTCGGAGCCATTTTGAGGCCCTAAACGACGTTTTTTGGGAATCATGGTCTGATGAATATAGTTTATTCCAAACCATGATATTTGTTGGCATAGTTTCATTCCTCGGATAGACCTTTCTAACAATGTATCATATGCGTCAAACAAAGATCATATGCAAATGTTACGACCCCGAGAAGTTTATGTACTGACTTACCCAAACGGGGCCCACATGACTTTTGGCACTTCATCTCCTAAGGTTAGGATTTTGGATGTCTAGGGTTTTTGACATTCCTGTTTATTGTAAAAATTCCTTCAGAGCCTCATTGTAATCATCTTCTTGCAAATGCAGGTAGCCATCACATATCTTCTCAGAGATAAGATACCACCATTTTAGCGAGTCCTTCACTCTGTATTTTTATAGTCTTTGTACATTTCTTTCATTAATGGAAATCGTGTATTACTATATCTCTCTGTTTATGGTTTCATCTCTGATACGTTTCTATTATATGATTGGATATCCATGATATCTCTATCCATTTCTTTATTATATCTCTGCTCTCATTTCCTTAAAAAAATAATCTGGATCAGTGGTATCAAAGCAGGTTGCTCTTGATCATTTTTTAGTGCATGTCCCCGACGAGGTCCAAGTATAGCAAGTTGGGTTTCGAGCTTGTCTCTCTTGAATACAATTTCTCTTGCATGCCCAAGAAACCCTCTATGGTGAAAGAAAATAAAAACGACGAAGCAGACAATCCTATAAATCTGTTGCTTGAGAAAGCTTTCACACGACAGAGGGACGAAATGATGGAAAAATTTTCCCACATCCTTCAATGCCTGTCGATAGCAACATGCACATCTTCATCAAACAACCACTTTGGAAGCACCTCTCCTTTCAAGGTATAGGTTAATTTTGATATTCTCGTATTTGAAAGTCAGATAGATGCAGATGCCCTAGACAAATGGTTAAATCTATTAGAAGGTTATTTCTCTGTTCATAATTTTTTCGACAGGGAAAAGATCACCTTCAAACTCCTTAAATCTCTCCCACATGTCAAACATTGGTGGGAAACTTACTGGGATAAAAGTTCCACAAAGGAGTCTAGAATATATGGGGTCGAGCCCACTTGGGATTTTTTTGTGGATGCGGTAAAGGAACAGTATTATCATGTTGGCAACTATGAGGACCAGTATGTGAGATGGGCCACACTGCGGCAAGAGAGGGGCCAAGCAATTCCAGAGTTCACCAATATCTTACACACGTTATGCACCAAAATGGGTATCAAAGACTACGAACGACATTTGGTTCTGAAATATCGTGGGGCTCTACACAGATACATCCAAACTGAAATGGATTTTCTGGACATCTCATCACTAGATGTTGCTTACTGATATATTGTTAAATTTGACTAGAAATTTAAGCACCAGAAGAAATGAGAGTTTGGGTCTGCAAATATGAAACAACCAAAGTATGATAAAGACAACCCTAACAAAAAGTCTCTCGAAAACTAGTCCAAGCCATAGGAAAAGAAGGGTCATAGGAAGACAAAGAAGGACACCGGAAAATGGTGGGATTTCCACAAAATCCCCTGGCACAACACTGATGAATGTCGCTCAAAACAATCATTGGTGGTCGAGATCAAAGACAAGGAGGCTAACCCTGATTCATAATCTAACTCTGAAAATACTGGTAAAATATAGATCATCGACGCAGACCCCACTCCTATTATCGCGACCACAACAATTCAACCAGAGGAACCAACAGATCCTAAAGAGGGGGATCACCTTTTTTATTCACATATGTGGGTGAAGGGGACCCCGCTACATTTTATTGTTGATAGAGGAATCCAGAAGAACGTCATATCAACAGAGGTTGTCAAACAGTTGGGATTTTTGACAACACCACACCCGCAACCATACAACATCGGGTGGCTTCGCCAGGGATGCGATCTTCGTGTCAACCAACAATGTTGATTGTCATACGACATCCAACCCTTAAAGGATGATGTATTATGTGATGTTTCCCCACTAGATGTCTGTGATGTTCTCTTGGGCGAACCATATATGTGGAAGTGCCATGTTGTTTATGAGTCTCGACCTCGTAGCATCATTGTTTCTCTGGGGGGTCATCTCTACAAAATACCAGAGGTAGTTATGACTATTGTTCCACCTAAAAAGTGCTGCAAGGTAGTATCTCATACTACAAAATTCATCTTCTTCATAATCTGTTCAAAAGGGGAACATAAGGACACTGCAACCACTACAACCTTGCCCGAGGCACCTTTTATCCAACAAAAGTAGGTCAACAAGTTTGCAGAAAAGCGCAAAGATTCCTTTTGCACACATTCCTCTCATGTAGCTCGACTTGTTGAACAGACTCAACCTCAATAGGTTCATGACAACCTTCCATAAACCGAGCAGCACAACATCTCCAAAAAGACAAGCAGCTCACCAAGATTCAGATTCAGCAAATGCTTCCCTCTCTCCCCCCGCAACTCAATGAAACAGATACCATTTCTTCATAAGGAGATATGATTGATCTAGGTTGATATCGATGGCCACCCACCTTTTCCAACTCCCTCAAAACATTTTCTTGGCAATCTTGGCAATTTATATTTTTGACAGTTTTTTGGGTCCTAAACTTCCGAAGCCATTTTGAGGCCCTAAACTACATTTTTTGGGTATCATATGCATCAAACGGAGATCGTATGCAAAAGTTACGACCCCTGGAAGTTAATGTACTCACTTACCCAAACGGGGCCCACATGACTTTTGGCACTTCATCTCCCAGGGTTAGGTTTTTAGATGTCTAGGGTTTTTGACATTCATGTTTATTGTAAAAAGGCCTTTAGAGACTCATTGTAATCATCTTCTTGTGAATGCGAGTAGTCATCACATCTCTTCTCAGAGATAAGTTGCCACCATTCTAGTGAGTCTTTCATTCTGTATTTTTACAGTCTCTATACATTTATTTCATTAATAGAAAATGTGTATTACTGTATACTTGTTTTTATGGTTGCATATTTGATACGTTTATGTTATATTATTGGATATCCACGATATCTTTGTGCATTTATTTATTATGTTTCCGCTCTCATTTCATGCCAAAAATAATCTGGATCAATGGCTCAGGAAAATACTTGAATATTTGTAGGAGAAGCAAGTGAATTCTACTCCTCTTCTAATTGACAATACTTATGCAATGAAGTTGGCTAAGAATCCTAGATTCCATGATCGAACTAAGAACATCAACACAAAGTATCACTAGATTCAATATCATGTAGAGGCCATGACTATTCACTTGAGACATTATTCCATAAATGAGCAAATTGTGGACATCTTCGCCATAGTGCTTGGAAGAGAAAATTTTGAAAAGTTTAGAATGATGCTTGGACTCACAAACATCCATCCATATTAAGGGGGGATGTTGGACACGTAATCCTTGGGATTGCATTATTTTAATAATAATGTAAATATGAAGAGTCCTAGACGATAGGAAGAGTCATCTGTTATGGAAGACCAACTATCAATCTGATTTTATTTATGCACCTCTCATGTTAATACAAATCACATCAGTGGAGTTACATTTTTTTCCATACTTGGCCAGACACTAACAAATTATGGCAAGATTTTCTTAAACCACATGGCACCTAATTGAAAATTAGCATGACTTCTCACCCCCAAATACAAGGATATATAGAGGTAGTTAGTAAGTATTTGGAATCTTATTTGATATTTTTTCCATTAGAACAATATGGCTAGTTGGTTCAAATGGTTACTCATTATAGAATGGTGGAACAATACCACCTATCACAGTGATTCCTATTAACACTGAGAGTCACCCTCATATTGCGAGAGGATAAGACTAGTACCCATCATAATTTTTGGTGAATGTTGGTTTTATAAGTGGAGGTCAAATGGACAAAACTTAGTACAGGGATGATTTTAACACAGAAACTGGACAAGCAATGCAGAGGGAAGTGAGGTCCTCATTAACTTCAGTCAGGGATTTGAGTTTAAGTGTGAGTAGAAGGAAGACTTAGCGAGAGACGTGAACAAGCCTACTATGAGCATGTGGCCTTCAAGCAACTTCGTGAAGAAAAAATCAGACTCAAGAACACTCTTGAACTCAAGTTTCAAACACTGAAATATGTCACAGTAGCATAATAATAAAACATGCATTACCATGCGACTACAACAACTTGAATGGATCCTCCATGCCCGAGCCTTTCAGCATAAGGGGAAATAATATAACAAAGAAGCTAGCTAAAATTGGTCACAACAATACTGTAATCAAACCTACATTACAATAGAATCGAAACCCTCGACTGGATCCTCCATGCCCGAGTGTTTCAACACAATTTACACAAAGAGATGAAAGAATATGACTTCTATTAATGCGAAAGTCTCAAATTTGATACATAACCAGAGAATAGTTCTGGCATCAAAACTTACACAGTAGGGAGCTCTTCTCAACGAGTTGACGACCATAACAAAATATCGAATTGATCTACTTATACACGGTTCATTCAACAATTGCCAGGAGTGTGATCTGGAATCTCCTTCAAAGATTTGCATCTGAGCAGCTTCTACCATACTGTGCACATTTCCACCTATTAGACACAAACTAGGTTCAATATGGACCTACAGAAAACTGACCACTGTTGTACATTGCTAACAATCCTACCTCCATAGCCATAACTTCTGAGCCTTCCATTTATGGATTGATTTGAGGTTTCAGCTACCAATCCCTGCTTCATTAACTAGATCTTCATCAGGATTAGAGCGTGGTTGGGCAACTAGCAGAAGACCATCTGTCGCAACCAGAATGGGCATTGAGTACACAGGTGGCCGCAAAAGTGAATCATTGTTCATTCGCTGGCCCTTCCTCGGGATTGGAGCGCAATGGGATGGTTATCAGGAAACCAACTATTGATATTGGATAGGGATCCATATGTACATGTGCATTTCGGGGCCACAGGAAGTGGTTTAGGCACACACCTCTTTTTATACCAAAATGCACCTCCACTTGCGATGTTGCCACCCCGCAAAACAATGGTTTGGATTTTGGCCCGCCCTTCAGATTTTAACATCTATGCATGTTGCGGCCCTGAAATGATCTAAGACCATTGATCTGAAAGGGACCTATGCGGTCCGACTACATTAGCACCCCTCACCAGACTTTTACCTGCCTCCTAACCTTGGAGTCCTTCTAAATTCACTTGGAGACAACGCCACATCAAACTACACAGGGGATTTTTGCCATTATAGCTGCATTTGCCTGCTTGATGCACTAAGGGATGTCACCTATGAACCTGAACAATTTAATGTGATAACATTGGCTCCACAGAGGATGGCATGCTCCCTGTGAGCTGCCAAGAACCCATAGTTCCAGTGCCTTAGCCTTTGGGTCATGGAGTCTCTTATTCAAACAGAAAATAAAAGGAAGTGGTAATTACAATGGTGGAAATCCAATCATGGATTAAACAAAATATTTCTTCAGAAAGTTCTCATTGATAGGGCCACCAAAAACTTCAGAATCCTTCAAGCTCTATAACTTATAGGTGCTATTTGAAAATACTTCAGAAATTTTGAAGGGACCAATCCATAAGGCTTCAAATTTACCATGTTTTCCTTTGTCTTGTTTGGGGGCATCCCACTTGAGCACCAAATCCCCCATCTAAAAAAATTCTTTGCTTTCCCTCTTTTCAAAGGCTCGTTTCATTTTATGTTGATGATCTTGAGCTTTATCAAGCAGTTGCTCCCTAGCTTGTTGTACTTCTACAAGTTGTTGTATCCTCCTCACCATATCATCAGGTTCTCCTTGGTAGTCCTAGAGGAATTTTTCCACGGGAAAGGCAAGTTGATTAGGAAAAATAGCCTCAACACCATACACAAGTTTAAAAGGGGAAATTTCGAGTAACCTCTTTGTTGTAACTTTGTCATCTCATAATGCAAATTTTAGCGTTGAGTCCTAGGATTTCTTGTTGTCTTCTAAAATTTTTTTGACGATCTTTATGAAGCTTTTGTTAGAGGACTCATCAAAACCATTTCCCTGAGGGTAGTAGGGAGTAGAATGTATTAGTGTAATCCCATACTACTCACAGAACATGATCAATGCTTTGGCACTAAAAGAGGTAGCATTGTCTGTAACAATCCTACTTCGACAACCAAATCTGGACATGATATCTTCAAGGAAGCTTACGATTGCCTTGTGGGAGGCACTGCTTGTAGGGATGGTTTCTATACATTTGGTAAAATAATCAGTGGAAATCAAAATCCACCTGTTTTGACCACTTGAGGCTAGGTGGATCTCTCCAATGAAGTCAAGACCCCACTGCTGAAAAGGTCCAGAAACCATTACAAGTTTCAAAGGCAAAGATTTGAGCTGCTACTTTCTAGTAAACCTTTGACACTTGACACAAGATTTAATATTTGCACAAACATCAATAAAAAGGCTGGGCCAAAAATACCCAGCTCTGAGGATTTTATAAGATGTGGTCCTCCAAAAATGATGTCCCCCACACCAGCTATCATGAAAATCAGTCATAGATTTTTGGGCTTCCTGTGGGTTCAGGCATCTCAGTAGAAATCCCAGAGAATCCTTCCAGTAAAAAACCTGATCAATGAGACAATATTTGATTTCTTTGATTTTCAAATCTCTTACCTTGTTTTTGTCCAAACCATCAGGAGGCCTTAACTTCTGTAGAAAGTATATGATGTCTTTATACCAGGTGAATTCTACTAAATTGAGGTTGATATGAGAGTCTTTATCAGCCATCTCAGTTTTCTGATTTTCTAAGTGTGTGTTCATGAGGTTAACCCCCAACGCCTTGCAATTCGATTCATCTAGTAACCTGGCTAAACCTTAGCCTTTCACTAACTTAGCGGGCTTTATTTCCAGGTCAAACTCCAGAATTTTGGCAATACATTTTCTTCTCTTCCCATCTATATCAGGTTGGATCAGTATATCTTTCACTGAGGCTAAGGGAATGTATACAATAATCTTTGAATGCAGAACATAGATCCTGAAAGCCTTGAGGGATTTCATCAAATCATATGCCTACTTCTCCGTGATATCATATCTCTTTTCTGCATCCCTCAATGCTCTGTTGAAAAATGAAATAGGGCATTCTAACCCTTCTGTATTTTTATGTAGAAAAACAATAGACAATGTATCAGATGAGGCGAAAGAAAAAAATAGAAATTCCTTAGAATAGTCTGGGATGATGAGCACATGTGCTTCAATCAAAGATTTTTTGATTTGGTTAAAATAATTTATGGACTCAACAATCCATTTCACCGTGTTCCCCTTTCTAAGCATGGTTGTAATGTGCTTAACCAACTCAAAAAAATTAGAAATGAATCTCCTCAGAAAGTTGATTTCACCCAAGAAAGAGTGAACCTCTTTCTTAGATCTGGGAAAATATAGGGCTTGGATGGCATCTACTCTACTTGGTGTTAGCACTATGTAATTCGCCCAAGGTTGTAAGGCAGTCACAGAGGTAACATCAAAACCGCTTCGAGCCTTGGATATAGCCCTCCAAGATTCAGAGAGGGATCTCTCTATCTGATATAGCTTTGTTTTAATAGGTATTAGGCTAGTTATGCAAGTGTGGGGTTGGGGTTTTTAAATGGTTGTTTTGGAACAACAAGGAGGGCCATTGGGCAAATGGGGTCTGTGCTTAAAAATGTGATTCACTCTCGGATCTTAGACATAACTCTTTAAACAGGGCAAGGTAGTGGAAATGCTATATCGAATTAAGTTTTGATGGTGTCGATCTGAGGAAGAAAAGGGGAGGAAAAATCCAAGCAAATGAGCAGTTAAGAATTCATAAACCAGCTTTTTAGAGGAGAAACATAAAGATTATCACAAGATCAGATGCAGAGTATTTCACAATAAATTATGCTCTATTACTCTTCTTATGATAATGAGAAATTGAAAACAAATGAAACGATAACAGGAAAACACTCAACAGAGAAGGGAAATGCCACCAACACCTCCGCACAGGAATCCTGTAAAAAACATGTCTATTACTGATCATTCATCTAAAGATTACAAAAAGAGTTCTCTAGCAAAACATAGCCCACTGTCCAGCAAGGAACCTCACAGGTAGAACCATTTTACATTAAAATCCTTTGAATAAATAGGATAGATCATCCCAATAATATTTGGAATTTGGTTTAACCGCCTCGGCCAAAAATAGCCACCACTCCCACAAAATTTGGAGCTTTCTGCCATGAAAAACGGACCGGTTTTCTGCGAAAAAGGGGTCCGAACAGACGTGATTTTATCTTGAAAGATGACACCTGGGAAAAAAATGAAGGAGATTATTGTATATGGACATGTGCTGGACACAAACCTCCTTCAGTTTCACCAAATTCGTCCCCAGCTGACCGTAACAGCTCCTGCAAGATCGGGACTGTAACGGAAAATTGAGAATCTGGAAAAATGGGCCTCGAAGATGTCTTTGATTCTCCATGCTTGTAGCTCTGTTGCAAAAACTGAGAGAGGTTTTTGTTCTTCATCTTGTTCTGAGAAAAAAAATCTCTCGGATTTTTAAAATCCGTCTTCGTTTGCCCAGAAACGGCCTCGGACGAACACATGCTGAAATGGGCAAAAATGGCAAAAATATTAAGAAAGCGGTTTTTCTCATGAAAAATGGTATTCCGGACCCCCCCTGAGGTGGTAAACGGTTTTTTTTTTGGGGGGGGTCCGCAGGAATAGGATCGTTCCACGTGGAGGGGGAGTGGTTTTAAAAAACCATTATTCCGGACCCCCCCCCTCTCGTTAAATTTCGGATAGTGAGGGGGGGTCCGGAATTTTTATGGACCGTTTGATTAACTATTGATGTGAGGAGTGTACGGGGTGTATGAAAGGTGCGTGGGGTAGACTTAGTGGAGTGTGACGTGAGCTGTAAAGTGTGAGTGGGAGTTGGGTGGGGTAGACTTAGGGTAGCATAGGTTTTTTAAGTTTTTTAATACATGTTATGTTCACGTTTTGGTTTATGTTTAATTATTATATTTTGTTTTGTTTTATATGTTTTGTGTTTTATTATGTATTTATTATATTTTGTTTTTAATTTTTAATTTGTTTTATTACTTTTTGTTTTTTAATGTTTTATGTTTTTATTTGTTTTAAGTTTTATGTATTTTATTTTATATTGTTTTTCCTTTGTATTTAATTTTTATGTTTTATTTTAATATATGTTTTCTAGGGTTTTATTAATTTGTTTTATTTAACCCAAAAACTAATCTAGTTATTAATACTAACTTATTAACAATGGATTAATTACTAACATGCTAACTCAATTGTTAATTAATTAATAATTAATTTATTATTATTAACAGTTTTAAACATGAATATTAACCTAAAGTTTTATAACCTAAGTCTGTTTATTCATGGACGGGTGAGATGGCGGGATAATGGAGGCTGACGTCATGATGTAGGAGCGGTATGGTAGTAAGTTGGAAGGGTGGTAAGCAGTAAGTGTTATGGATCGGAGGAGGTCAAATGTGACGAATGGGTGACATGTTGGGACAGGGCCCACTGGGAAAACCGCTTCATTCCGGACCCCCCCCCACCGTTAAAGGCAGAAAGGTCGAGGGGGTCCAGAATCGCCTGTAGACCATCTATCAGCACGTTGCCTTGATGACCGTAGATCTGTGCACACCTTTTAATCACCATTCCGGACCCCCCCCCACCGTTAAAGGCAGAATGGTCGGGGGCGTCCGGAATTTAATCTCAACCATAGATTTATGCGCCAGCCTCTCAACCGTTCATTTATGTGCTATCTTTACTCTGTGAGCGCAAAGTCATATTTTCTCCCAAACTTAGGATAAGTGCATTATGTGGATTTTGTGCATTGTTTCTCTTGAAAACAATTTGTAGAGATGAAATATTATTTGCAAACCTATACACCCAGAGTGAAAAAATTCCAGACAATAGATGATCCTATGAATTATAGGGTTATAACAGTGGCTCCACCTGGGGATGGCAGCTTCTTTCAGGAGGTGTCAAGAACCACAGACTTTTGAGCATGCAGACCAAATCTTTATCCATTGGGCTGAACCCAAAGTCTTATTCTGCAACATGTACCTGTTTTGATCTTGCAACTGAAAACAAATCAAATGAACACTGCTGAAAAAGAGATGCTTAGAATGCTGAGCTTATTCACATTCTCCTACCTACCCTATTCTACTGCTCATTTTGTTAAATCAAATGATACAAAAATGCCAATGAAGCCAATCAAGTAGCTTATGAGACCAGTTGATTGCTTGACTGCTCGTTAGCATAGTGAAAAGCGCATCTTGACCTTTTGCCCATCGACTCAAAACTACAAAGTGAAAAGGCCACTGCCCAAAACATGATTCATCTTTATCATAGAGACCTCGACAATCTTGAAAAGCAAAAGTAATGTCATAGAAAGATTGAGGCTCTACAGTGAGAAAATTCTCCATATAGGTAGCTACAGGATCAAGGTAGAAATGACATGTTCCTTGATTCTTGGATGGTAGCTCTGGAACTGTATCTATGTTATCTTCATCCTCGTGCATTTCCTAACATGGCTGCAACTGCTCTGATGGGATTTGTAATGTGACTTCTATTGAACACACCGATGTAGCTGACTGTCCTAACATATCCATATCATAGCAGCATTTTATCCCATAGCTGGATGATGGGGAATGATTTTGACCCCAGTCATCCAACACATCAGATATTGGATCCTATAGAACTTGAACTGACTGTTGCATTGGTTCCACTGCAACTTCTTGATTTTCTGTGTATCTATCCTTTATCATATACTCGAGATTCTTTTTCAAAAACTGAAATGAATCAAAGCATAATGGTACAGAGATGTTTAGAATTAACTCAGAATTTGTCTCAGGATTTAATCTTTCATCTGAAATTTGAAAATCGAAGTAGGTAAAGGGTTGCAACTCTGGGTTCAAAACAACTTTCACATCAACACTAACATCTTCCCCCGGTGGATCAGAACATTCTTCCTCTCTACTATTGACAACTTTCTTACAATTTCCCCTCAACAATTGAAAAGAAGCGAAACATAAGGGCAAAGATTTTTCCCTTACTTTGAAATTTTATGTCTCTTCCTCATCGCTGTCATGACTGTTGTGCGAGGGCTGATTGTCACATTTGAACTGTAAATGATCTCCTTCCTGCCAATGACATGCTGTTGATTTCTCTAAACAGTCAACCTCTATTTCAGCTTCATGATCATCATCATACTGGTCACACTTAGGTAAATCATCCATGGATGAAATGCCATTGAACATGCATATCATGTCAGCTGGTTGTTCCTCTGCCAGTTGAGATGGAGCTTCATCTTTGACTGTGTTGTGAATTGAATACATGAAAGAATTATTATCCAAACCATGGTACCAAGGATGAGCAGCAAAACGTTTGGAAACAATGACCTTTTCTTTCTCTGAGATCAGTGGAACATGGTGTCTTTGGACAACAAGATCATCTTTCCTATTGATCCTCTGCATCATCTCCTCCATGTCACTAACCAAAATATCCAATTTAGCTTCTGATGACTTCAGCTGCTCCACTTCTTTGTCCTTTAATTTTGATCTCTTGATCAGCAAGTTGGTCTCCACATCAACTACAATGCTCTACATTTCTTCAAGGCTTGTAGTGTTCATTTCTCTTAATTGAAATGCCATCTCATGATCAAAGGCTTCTGGGAAATGCAATTTGGCTAAACCAGGAGGTGGCCTTACATCCGCAGGTATTGAATGATACACCTCATTGAACCTTGCTGAAAACTGTTGTACTGTTTCCCCGGGTTTTCTTTTCAAGTGGTCATACTCTTATAGGAGGAGGAAAACATTTCCCATGACCACCCACCTATCCAAGAAAACTTGCATGAACTGTTGAAAATTTATGATGCTAGCAGCTGAAAGGTTCTTAAACCAATCTTTGACTTTATCTCCCAAGGATAGGGAAAACATCCTGATACAGACATCATCATCTTCAACCTCATAAAGGTCAAGGAAATCCTCAAGGTTTTGAATATGCTTTTCAGTAGTAATATTGGCATTCTCTCCATCAAACCTGGGCAGATTACTGATGTAGTTGACAGGGAGGTCATGGATAATGGGAGACAAATCTAGAGGCTGATATCGGTCTGGGATTTTTGCAAGAACAGGAGATGAAGCAAGGGGCTTACAACCATCCAGAGGTTTTGCAAGAGTAGGAGATAAAGGAGGAGGCTTATGTCTCACTAGGCTTTCTACAGATGCATCTGGTATGTGCACAGGAGCATGACCATGTACATAATCTGCAATTTGGGGTTTAATCTCTGGAGGCTCTTCAGGTTGAAAATGATCATCCCGAATTTCAACAATATACTCTGGACCAGGATCATGATAAGAGAGAAAGTAACTGCAGATGAAACCAACAATATCCTGAATACAATTTGAGTTTGAATACCTGGTCTTTCTAGGCTGCTTGGCCATGTTTCAGGTTCTTCCTCCAGTGGAGTCTTCGAGTTGGCACTGTCTGGAGCTGATCGGAATCGCCAGGTGAATGATCTTAGCCTTCTTGTGTCTGTTCACTATCTACCATCAGCGACCAGATCTGGAGCTTTGAAGTGTACTACTAGGGAGAGGTTCCCCAGTGGAGTCGTCATTCTGTTAGCACTCTGTAATTTGCCCAAGGCTGTAAGGAAGTCACAGAGGTAACATCAAAACCACTTCGATCCTTGGATCCAGCCCTCCAAGATTCAGAGAGGGATCTCTCTATCTGATATAGCTTTGTTTTAATAGGTATTAGGCTAGTTATGCAAGTGTGGGGTTGGGGTTTTTAAATGGTTGTTNGGTTGAAAATGATCATCCCGAATTTCAACAATATACTCTGGACCAGGATCATGATAAGAGAGAAAGTAACTGCAGATGAAACCAACAATATCCTGAATACAATTTGAGTTTGAATACCTGGTCTTTCTAGGCTGCTTGGCCATGTTTCAGGTTCTTCCTCCAGTGGAGTCTTCGAGTTGGCACTGTCTGGAGCTGATCGGAATCGCCAGGTGAATGATCTTAGCCTTCTTGTGTCTGTTCACTATCTACCATCAGCGACCAGATCTGGAGCTTTGAAGTGTACTACTAGGGAGAGGTTCCCCAGTGGAGTCGTCATTCTGTTAGCACTCTGTAATTTGCCCAAGGCTGTAAGGAAGTCACAGAGGTAACATCAAAACCACTTCGATCCTTGGATCCAGCCCTCCAAGATTCAGAGAGGGATCTCTCTATCTGATATAGCTTTGTTTTAATAGGTATTAGGCTAGTTATGCAAGTGTGGGGTTGGGGTTTTTAAATGGTTGTTTTGGAACAACAAGGAGGGCCATTGGGCAAATGGGGTATGCGCTTAAAAATGTGATTCACTCTCGGATATTAGACATAACTCTTTAAACAGGGCAAGGTAGTGGAAATGCTAGATCGAATTAAGTTTTGATGGTGTTGATCTGAGGAAGAAAAGGGGAGGAAAAATCCAAGCAAATGAGCAGTTAAGAATTCATAAACTAGCTTTTTAGAGGAGAAACATAAAGATTATCACAAGATCAGATGCAGAGTATTTCACAATAAATTCTGCTCTATTACTCTTCTTATGATAATGAGAAATTGAAAACAATCAAAATGATAACAGGAAAACACTCAACAGATAAGGGAAACGCCACCAACACCTCCGCACAGGAATCCTGTAAAAAACATGTCTATTACTGATCATTCATCTAAAGATTACAGAAAGAGTTCTCTGGCAAAACATAGCCCACTATCCAGCAAGAAACCTCACAGGTCGAACCATTTTACATTAAAATCCTATGAATAAATAGGATAGATCATTCCAATAATTTTTTTAAGTCGGTTTAACCGCCTCGGCCAAAAATAGCCACCACTCCCACAAAATTTGGAGCTTTCTGCCATGAAAAATGGACCGGTTTTCTGCGAAAAATGGGTCAGAACAGACGTGTTTTTCTCTTGAACAATGACACCTGGGAGAAAAATGAAGGATTTTATTGTATATGGACATGTGGTGGACACAAAACTCCTTCGGTTTCAACAAATTCGTCCCCAGCTGGCCGTAATAGCTCCTGCAAGATCGGGACTGTAACGGAAAATTGAGAATCTGGAAAAATGGGCCTCTAAGATGTCTTCGATTCTCCATGATAGTAGCTCTTTTGCAAAAAATGAGAGAGGTTTTTGTTCTTCAGCTCGTTCTGAGAAAAAACCTCTCTCGGAGTTTTAAAATCGATCTTGGTTTGCCCAGAAACGGCCTCGGACGAACACATGCTGAAATGGGAAAAAATGGGAAAAATATTAAGAAAGCGGTTTTTTTCATGAAAGGCGGATTTCCGGACCCCCCCTGAGGTGGTAAACGGTTTTTTTTGGGGGGGTTCCACAGGAATAGGATCGTGCCACGTGGAGGGGGAGTGGTTTTAAAAAACCATTATTCTGGACCCCCCCCCCTCTCGTTAAATTTCGGATAGTGAGGGGGGGTCCGAAATTTTTATGGATCGTTTGATTAACTGTTGATGTGAGGAGTGTACAGGGTGTATGAAAGGTGTGTGGGGTAGACTTAGTGGAGTGTGACGTGAGCTGTAAAGTGTGAGCGGGAGTTGGGTGGGGTAGACTTAGGGTAGCGTAGGTTTTTTAAGTTTTTAATTTTTTAGTTTTTTAATACATGTTATGTTCACGTTTTGGTTTATGTTTAATTATTATATTTTGTTTTGTTTTATATGTTTTGTGTTTTGTTATGTATTTATTATATTTTGTTTTTAATTTTTAATTTGTTTTAATACTTTTTGTTTTTTAATGTTTTATGTTTTTATTTGTTTTAAGTTTTATGTATTTTATTTTATATTGTTTATCCTTTTTATTTAATTTTTATGTTTTATTTTAATATATGTTTTCTATGGTTTTATTAATTTGTTTTATTTAACCCAAAAACAAACCTAGTTATTAATACTAACTTATTAACAATGGATTAATTACTAACATGCTAACTCAATTGTTAATTAATTAATAATTAATTTATTATTATTAACAGTTTTAAACATGAATATTAACCTAAAGTTTTATAACCTAAGTCTATTTATTCGTGGACGGGTGAGATGGCGGGATAATGGAGGCTGACGTCATGATGCAGGAGCTGTATGGTAGTAAGTTGGAAGGGTGGTAAGCAGTAAGTGGTATGGAGCGGAGGAGGTCAAATGCGACGAATGGGTGACATGTTGGGACAGGGCCCACCAGGAAAACCGCTTCATTCT
>SNQJ01S0031133.1:1453-13879 GCA_010110895.2 Picea sitchensis
ATATATACATATATATATACATATTGCAATTTCTCCATCCTGAAAATGAAAATCCTATTTATACACTCTTCATTCACATGGTGTAAAAGAGTATTAGTGTTCTTTTACTATGTTTGACCTCCCACCATAATTTAAGGAAATTTTGTCTTAAGACAAGAAATCCCTCATAGTAAATTCTAAATTTATACCAAAATTAACAAAAATTAAGGGATTCATTCCAAAATCACAGGGAATATAACGCCGTACATAGCTACACCATATGAAAATGCCAAATTTTCCATATTCTTCAAAACATAATTTAATACAAATACTTAAAAATACCCATATAAAACTTATGAGATTTTGTAATTTTACTCTATTAGGAATTTGTGTATTTATTTTCTATCATTTTTCTAACATCTACTTATAATAAACTTTGGCCTTCTTCAATAATTGTCCTAACTTCCTAAGTCCCAAACACAGATTTGATATCCTCTCATTTTCTGGTATGAAAAAATATGTTCGACAACACAGGTATTCCAATAGAGGATGAACACCTTCAGTAACTACTTACATAACCAGATTAAAGATCAACACACTGATGTTTTGACATGGTAAAACCCTATGGGGAAACAACCACGACCCTAGCCAACGTGGCCACTTGGAGCAGTTTATTAATGCAAAAGAAAAAGATTACAGAGAGATTTTACAAGAGAGTTTCTCACAATCGATCATTGACAAATGACCCTCCATGCTATTTAAATAGAGATCATGGACCAATCGGGTGTTAAGCCATGAATCAATGGTTGTTAAGATCGAGGAGAATATGAACCGTCAGATCACTCTATGTCGGGAACATATCATGACCGTCAGATTTCCTAACTACAAATTCATACTAATGCATACTAAAGAAACACACTTTTACCTAAAAACACATTAGACCAAGTAGATATTAACTAAATCCTAAGTGTCTAAATATCCTAACATCCCCCTTTAATAAAAACTTGGGATAGGATTGAAGGATTTACAATAGTGACACAATAGGAGAAGGAAGGATGTATTAGAGCCTATCGCCCCTTAATGACAACTTCCTGAACTCCTAACATAGATCGAAGTTTGGAAAAAATTGCTTCTATAAGAGATTTTGTGAAAATGTTTGCAACTTGATGTTCTGTAGGGAAAAAGAGCACTTCAATAACTTGATCATGAATGAGTTTTCTGATGAAGTGCATGTGTAGCTCGATGTGCTTGTTGCGCTGATTTTGAACTTGGTCTTTGGTGAGCTTGATGGAACTCTGATTGTCGCACCAAAGTTTGGTCGGATGTTGCTATTGAAATCCAAACTCTAAAAGGATCTTTCAAATCCACAAGGCTTCCTAAATTGTATTTACTGCTGCTCAATACTCTTCTTCTGTTGAAGAAAGTGCAATAGCTTGTTGTTTCTTACAGGCCCAAGTGATAGATCATGAGCCAAGGCTGAAAACATAACTTGCAGTAGACTTCCAATCATCAAGCTCGTCGGCCCAATCTGAATCCGTGAAACCAACCAATAAAGGAGTCCCCCATGAATTGTAATGTATCCTGAAATGAATTGTACCACGAACATAGAAAAGTATCATTTCAGTTGCTTTCCAATGGATTTCATGGGGTGTTTGCATATACTGGGAAACAAGACCAACATCAAAGGAATGATCAGGATGGGTATGAGTCAAGTATAAGAGGCTACCAACTAACTGATGGTACAGAGTGGCATAAAATTCAGGAGAAGTACAGGTGGCAGTAAGCTTGAATCCAGATTGCAAGGGAGAAGGGGATGGTTTACAATCATCCATGTGAAAGTGACGAAGAAGTTCACAACCATACTTAGATTGGGAAATAAAAATTCCTTCATTGGTTTGCAAAACTTGGAGGCCAAGGAAATAGTGAAAAAAACCTAAGTCGATCATTTCAAATTTCTTCTTAAGGATAGTTTTCACATGGTTTAAAAGTTTTGAGTCACTACCAATAACGATAAGGTCATCAACATAAAGGACAAGGATTATGAGATGGCTTCCTACTTTATTGGTATAGACATTAGGATCAAAATGGCATCTAGAGAATCCAATGTCAATAAAAAAGTTGTCCATTTTGGCATACCAAGCTCGGGGAGCTTGTTTAAGACCACAAATAGATTTCTTAAGGAAAAAAACAAGGCTAGAGTCATTCTGGACATATCCAAAAGGTTGTTCCATGTAGATGTATTCTTGCAAATCTTCATACAAGAAGGCGGATTTAACATCCATCTGATGGACCTCCCATTTATGTGAGGCAACAAGGGAAAGAACAAGGCGGATGGAATTAATTTTGGCTACAGGGGAAAAGGTTTCATTATAGTCAATTCCTTCAACTTGGGAAAATCCTTTGGTAACTAATCAAGCTTTATGTCTTTAAACACTTCCATCTGATGCATACTTAGTTATGTAGACACATTTACAAATGACATTTTTTATTCCTTTTGGAAGAGGTATAAGATCCCAAGTATCGTTGGCCATTAAAGAATGATACTCTTCATTCATTGTCGTATCCCAATCAGGATGACCTGAAGATTCTGCAAATGTCTCTCGATCATGAGTCTCTGAAACTTGAGCCAAAAGGGAAGAGGCTCGTTGGAACTGTGAACGTGTCTGACACTAATATGAAGGATCACCGACAAGATCACCAAATGCTTCTCGTGTTGAACGAACCCATCTAGGAAGCTATCGAGTTGGTGTTGGTTCATGTTCAAAGGAATCATCTGGAGGAAGGTGAGAAAGCGGAGGTGGATTGTCATCCTCATTTTCATCATCTGAAGAAGAAATCAGAATAGGAATAGAAGAAGGAACAAACGTCGAAGATGGCTTGCAGGCCAAAGAAGGCACAATCGTCGAATTAGTCTCGCAGGCCAAGAGATTTTCATGAAATTTAACATCTCTTCTAATAATAATTTCATTACAACATGGTTGAAGAAGTCTATAACCTTTGACATCTTCAGAATAACCAACAAATATACACTTCTCACCTTTAGGCTCCAATGCTTTCCTTTTCTCATTAGGAATGTGAGCCCATGCTATACTGCCAAATACATGGAAGTGACTTACATCTGGTTTAATTTTAGTCCAAGCTTCTTCCAGTGTTATATTTTTAAGAGCCTTTGTGGGAGTGCGATTTACATCTAATTTGCATAGTTGATTTCTTCCACCCAATACTTTAGTCTTAATCCCTTAGATTGGATCACACAATTAGCCATTTATTTTAAAGTGCAGTTCTTTCTCTCAACAACACCATTTTTTTGTGGTGTATATGGAACAATGTGTTTCATTTGCGTGCCCTGTGTAGTGCAGTAACTTGTAAAATTATTGTTCACATATTCGCCTCCATTATCTGTTCTTAACTTTTGAATGTGATGTCTAGATTTCTTTTCTACAAGGGCCTTGTAGGCCAAAAACTTGTCCAAAAAATCACTCTTAAGTTTTAAGAAGTAAACCCAAGTACGTCTGGAAAAGTCATCAATGAAAGCTAAGAAATACTTGCACCCAGAAAAAGAAGGAGAAGAAAGTGGACCACACAAATCACTGTGAATAAGATGCAAAGGGCTTGAGGCATGCCAAGAGGCACGTTTGTCAAAATGGTCCCGATGATGTTTTCCAAGAACAAAACCGGTAAAAACACCATCTATGCATGAAACAAGAGGAAGACTAGTCACCATCTGTTTATTACATAGTTGTTGCAATGAGAAATAATTTAGATGAGCAAACCGCTCATGCCAAATTTTGCTCAAGTCATCGTTATGAGCAACAAAAACTGATGAAAAATATGATGAGCCAAATTTGTCAAACTTGTACAGCCTGGTAATATCATCATCAATTCTAGTTGCAAGAACATGCTTAGGATCTTTTAGGTCCATGATTACAACTTGGTGAGGTGAAAACTCTACGATTTTACCTTCACCTGAATGAGTGATTTGATATACTGATAGAAGGTTACAAGAAAGACTTGGAACACATAATACATAATTGAAATGACAATTTTCTTCTTGAAATGTTCCAGATCCTTCAACACTAAGAGATCTATCATCACCAACAAATATTTTCTTGTTGTTACATTCATTTAGAGCAGAAAATATGTCTTTATCCTTAGCCATATGATAAGATTCTCTAGAATCAATAAGCCACTCATAAGAAGAAGAAGTAGAAGTTGTGTCAAAAGAAAAACCAGAAGTAGAAAGTGCATGTCCAAGAGAAGAAGAAGAAGTAGTAGAATCAATATTGATGTTGTGCTTCTTCATCGTTGCTTCTAAAGATGCCATCTTCTTGAAACATTTGGATGCGTCATGGCCATCTTTATCACAAAAGGTGCAATGTCTGTCAGTCTTCTTACTTTTATATTTTTCTCCTTTATCACCATTAGGAGCGGAAGCTATCGGACTGGGTTTGGGACCCTTATATTTCTTGTTGTTGTGGTGAGGATGTTGCTTCTTGGGATTCTTGGGTTTATCTTTCTGATGGATGGCTAAGGCTTTGTTACAGGTACCTGCAATGTTGATCACTCCAAGTTGTACAAGCTTATCTTTCTCTCTAATCAAAGCATCACAAAAGTTCTCAAGAATTTTTTCATAAGCTGTCCCTAGAGCCTCTTGCATGGCATAAAAGGTAGATACAAACACATAATATGCACTACCTAGATTAGAAAGAATAAGATAGATGTAACGATCTTCTTCTATCTTTATCTTACATTCTTCACATAAAGTTCTGAGTGTTTTAAACTTAGATAGATAGTCTTCAATGCAAGAAAAATCATTTGGACTTAAAGTCAGTACTTGATTTTTTAATTTTTGTGCTCGAATAATATTTTTTTTACCAAACACATATTCAATCTTGTCCCAAGCTTCTTTGGGTTGATCAACTGATTGAAGGTGGAAGCTTAAATCAGGAGAGATGGACATTCTGATTAATCCACGTGCTTCGTCATTCCTATTATCCCATTTGACTTTCTTATCAATATCAATGGGTGTTGTTTCCTTTCCCAAGGTAATCCGGTACAATCCTTTACTTCTTAATAAATCCTCCATATGGGATTTCCATTGGAAGTAGGTGCTGGTAAGCAATAAATTACTTGTAGAAGCCATATTAAATATGAAGATAATATGGATTTAAAAACTAAAACTGATGAGCTGGATGGAAATATCTCGAAAAGTTAGGCGGTTTTAAAAAAAAACGACATTGAAAATGGACTTCGGATGCGAGAGTTACACCCATTTTAAAAATGCATAAACGGTAACCAAAGGACCACGTGGTGGTGTAAGTTTCTTTATGAAGTGACCCACTTTTATAAAGAGAAGTGGGGATCACTTTTACAATGAAGTTACTTTATAAAATAAAAGTTGCATGGAAAATAAATAACTCTAAAATAAAATATTAAAGCTACTTATAGTGATTCACTTTTATACTTGAAGTGAAATACACTTTACAATTTTAGCATGAACTTTTTCAAAAAAAGTAACAAAAGGGAGACTTGAACTCAAGACCTCTTACTTAATAAGACAAATTTTAACCAAATGGTCTAGAAAAACATATTATATTGTTTAGCAAAAGGATTGTGGGTGTTGTTGTTGTTGTGGAAGACAACCTTGGAGAGCGTGCTAAAAAACAACTCTTTTCACACAAGAAAAAAATTTCGTTTCTCGATGACAACAAGGGTTAGATCTCAGTTAGCTTACCCGAAAGATGCACATTTTCCTATATGTTTCTGATTTGTTGAGATTGCATAGGGAGCGGGGCAAGGAGTATACATAGATCCAAAAGAGTAACAACACATAAATAAATAATATAAAACCAAAATAATACTCTGTAAAAATTTAAAAAATGCATATGCGGGATTTATACCTCTGGATCTGACTGAAATGGAATTATCTTGGGTAAAAAAAAACCTTTTTGAGTGAAACGAAAAGTGTTCCTCACTGAAATGAGCGTTCCAGACGCAATGGAATAGTCCTCTCAGCCTAGAAATATACAAAAATAACATAAAATGTAGATGAGGCAACTCGGCTTCACGATCTTGATCTACAACATGAGCGGGTCTTCAAACAAGATTTGATACCATGTTCGACAAAATAGGTATTCCAATAGAGGATGAACACATTCAGTAACCACTCACATAATAATATCAAATATCAGCAAACTAATGTTTTGACGTGGTAAAACCCCTACGGGGAAACATCCACGGCCCCAACAAACATGACCACTTGGAGTAGTTTATTAATGCAAAAGAAAAATATTACATAGAGATTTTACAAGAGAGTTTCTGACAATTGATCATCGACAAATGACCCTCCATGCTCTTTAAATAAAGATCATGGACCAATCGGGAGTTAATCCATGGATCAATGGTCGTTAAGATCGAGGAGAATATGAACCGTCGGATAACTCTATGTCCAGAACATATCATGGTCGTCGGATTTCCTAACTACAAATGAATACTAAAGAAACACACTTTCACCTAACGAAAAATTAGACTAAGTAGATCTTAACTAACTCCTAAGTGTATAAATATCCTAACAAAATAAAACCTCTTTCATTTTTAGATATTCTGTGAAGATTCTAACTGTTCAATCTTCACTACTAATACATAAAATAGACTGTAAAAACTCAATCAACCGCAACATTCATTCACAAAAATCCTTTTGAAAGTACATGTAGTCAATAAGTGAGGTTAACAACCAAGATATAATTCAGTTGTAACATTTTCATAATCACATAAATTTCTCAAACTATCTTTAGTAGAAAATTGATTTCACATTGCTTTGAAAAATATTATATAATATCTTTGAACTCAACATTTTCAAAGAATTTGGAAAAATTATTTGTATATAAACATAGAAATTGTTGAAGGGTGTACCACTTTTCACCCAACCATATGCACAACTGCATGTGTTATCTCTACAGCTGGCCACGCCCTAGCCAGAGTATGATTCCATGAGGGGAAATTCTTTTACTTAACATATGAGAAAAGATGAAGGTTACTCTCCTTCACCTATACGAACTTAGAAAGTCAAGTATTCAATGCACCAAGCAAGGAATCCTGATCTTGCCTCAAAGAGCCACAAAAACTAACATACACAACACAAGGGAGACATTTCACTGCCCAATAGTTCCTCAATGCCCTCCCCTCTCAATTCCTTTGTGTTTTCTCAGTCAATCACTCAAAAATTAGTAGACCCATTTATCATCTTAATTTGTAGATAGTTTCCAGTGCTTCTTGCACCCACACAAAATATTTCTTCACTTCACTTTATTTTCTAAGAACCAAAAGAGTTTCTCACTCTTCTCCACTCAGATTTGGTCCCTAGACTCCACTCTGTGTGTCCCCTCTTCTCTGCCCACATTTTTTCTTATTTTTCCTCCCTTCTACAATATGTTTTTTTGGCTCAAATCCACATATGTGTGGGTCAGATCAGAAAATTCCAAATGGTTACTTTTCCCATTCTCTCATTAATTTATGAGGAGGACCACCCAACCACGAGCTTGACTGGTAATTAAATTTTCTGGGACAGAGGACAATTTTGGGTTTGAACATTTTTAATTCAGGAGAGTACTACCTAGCAGGGGTCATCTCAACTAATAATGGTTCCCCTCACCATTCCCTCTCATGGAAGTATAACCTGTATAGGTAATACTCTTCAACAATTATTCATCATTTTCCTTTTTATATTAATAACAAAAAAAATTTCCATCACATTCTTTAGCAAAGGTTCATCATCTTTCAAAATTCATACATAACATGTCTATCAATAGTCTTTGGAAATAATAAAAATTATATCTACAAAATGGGGGAAACATGGGTATTACAATCCCCTCCCCCTCAAAGGAACCTTTCCCTCGATGGTCTATATGTTATTGTGATCTCTATGTACATCAATGAAAAAAAATGGGTAGCCATGTTTCATGGAATCCTCCATTTCCCATGTAGCTTCATATAGACCAAAGTGTTTCCACTTCATCTTGACATGTGCAATGGTTATGTTCCTGAATGGGATCTCTTTCATGTCTAGTATACATTATGGTTCTGGAAGAAACTCTCCCTCTAGTTCCACCTGGATCATAGACCATTCAATTATATGAATAGAATCATGTACATATTTCTTTAGTAATGAAACATGGAAAACAATATGCACTTTCACTATGGGAGGCAAGGCTAATATATATGATACAGGTCCCGCTCTGTCCAAAATTTCAAAGGGTCCACAAAGCCGAGGTGCCATATTAGAACAAGTTCCCATTTTCAAGGAACTTCTTTTGGGTCTGATTCAGAGATACACATGGTCCCCTACTTTGAACTCTTTAGGAGTCCTATTTTTGTCTGTATAGATCTTCTATCTATCCTGAGCTATTTTTAGTTTTTGTTTTATCTGAATTACTTATTGCTCCATTTATTTTAGTATGTATGTCCCGAGTGTAACTTTTTCCATAGGGTTATCCCAACTAATTGGAATGTTGCATTTTCTTCCATAGAGAGCTTCAAAAGGACTCATTTTCAATGACTTATGATAACCATTGTTGTAGGCAAATTCTACCAGTGGTAGGTATTCTTCCCATTTCTTGGATTGATGCATCGGATTCATCCTTAACATGTCCTCCAATACTTGGTTTACCTTCTATGTATGTCTATCGGTTTGAGGTTGGTAGGCTATACTAAATAAAAATTTAGTCCCAAAACCAACAAACGAAGACTTCCAAAAATTTGAAGTAAATTTAGCATTTCTGTCTGATAAGATTTCCTTAGGTATACCATGCAGCCTAAATATTTATTTCATGAAAATATTGACAATATTTATTTCCTTGAAGTTGATTTTATAGGGATAAAGTGAGAATCCTTGCTCATCTTATCCACAACTACCATAATTGCATCATATGTTTGATTGACTTAAGTAATCTTGTGATAAAGTCGATGTAGATGGTTTCCCATTTCCATTCTGGAATTGGGAGGGGCTGCAACAACCATGTTGAATGCCTATGCTCCACCTTAACCTATTGACATTCCAATAATCTAGGTGGATATCGGTGGCCACCCACCTCCTCCAACTGGCTCACATATAGTTTCAATCTTGGCAATTACAGTTTTCATCTTGGTAGTTTTTTCTAGCTTTTCGGGTCCTAAACATCTAGGGTCGTTTTGAGGCCCTAAAAAACATTTTTTGGGCCCACCACAATCATACAATAGATGGTGTCAGAGTGTGATGATATAATGTGTATTCCTCGAATAGACCTTTCCAACGGGCTATAGTGCACCTAAAATGAAGATCATATGCAAAAGTTACAACCCCGAGAAGTTGTTGTATCAACTTACCCCATCGGGGCCCACATGAATTTTGGCGCTTCATCTCCTAGGGTTAGGTTTTTGGATGTCTAGGGTTTTCTGATTACTTCTTGATGTTAAAAATTCCTAGAGGCCTCATTTTAATGTGCTCGGGTGAATGTGCATAGCCATCACATCTCTTCTCAGAGATTAACTACCACCATTCAAGCAAGATTGTTTCATTATGCATTTTACAGTTTCAACATATTTCTTTATTGAATAGAAGTTAAGTTTCATTGTATCTTTGTTATTGTTCTCTATATATCTGTATTAATGTTATAGATCTATGTTTCATTTTTTTTCCGCTCATAAATATGGATTAGTGGTATCAGAGCAGTCTTCTCTTCATTTGTTTCTTTGTGCATGTCCCCAATGAGGTCAGAGTATAAGCAATTGGGACTTGAACTAGTAGAGCCTTTGCAATATTGGCCTCTCCAAACCTGGCGACTGCCCATGGAGGAAGAAAAGAGAGATGATGGGGTAGAATATCCCTTTAAAATTTTTCTTGAGGAAGCTCTCTCGTGACAGAGGAACGAGATGATTGATAATTTTGCGCAAATCCTTCGACAACAAAGGTACAAATCAATTTTGATATTCCTATATTTGAAGGTCAAATAGATGTAGATGATGTAGAAAAATTGTTAAAACTTATAGAAGGGTATTTTTCTATCCATAAATTTTCCAATAGAGAAAAGATTATATTTGTTCTTCTTAAGGTCGTCCCCCATGTCGAAGATTAGTGGGAGACTTTGTGTGAGCAAAAGGAAACAGAGGGATCTACATTATTTGTAGTAGCACCCACTTGGGGTTCTTTCGAGGATGCTATTAAGGAACAATACTACCCTGTTGGAAGTTATGACGACTTATATACAATATGGACCACACTACAATAGGAAAGGGACCAAACAGTACGAAAGTTCACCAATGTCTTCCATACCTTGTGCACCAAGATGGGTATCAAAGACTCTAAGCGACATTTGGTGCTCAAATATTGTGACAATATGCATAGATACATCTAGACATAAATGGATTTTATGTACATCTCATCCTTGGGTGTGGCCTATCGATATGCTATCAAAATCGAGAAGAAGCTTAAACAAAAGATGCAACAATTTGGGTATGTGAACCCCTCACAACAAAAGAAGGGAAAAGGCAGCCCCAACCTATAGAACAAAGGGAAGAACAATGATGGATAGCCTTAGGAAAACCATTCTAAACTACAAACAAAGAAGGACAATGTGAAGACACAGAAAGACAATGGGAAGTAGTGTGATTTCCATAAGAGCCCCTGACATAACATCGTTGAATGCCACTCAAAGTAGTAATTGGTGGCCGAGGTGAAATACTTTGAATCAGATGTGGGCTTTGACTCTGAGTCAGAGCCAGAAAAAGGGAGACAGATCATTGATGCAAAACCCAGTGCCACCATTTCTACCACCAATGTCCATCCCGATGAACCTGATGAACCAGAGGAAGGTGAGCGCCTCTTTCATTCACAGATGTGGGTGAAGGGTACTATGCTACAATTCATTGTTGATAGAGGTATCCATAAGAAAATAATCTTTGTGGAGGTCGTCAAGTGGTTGGATCTACCGACAACACCATACCCACAGTCGTACACCATCGAATGACTTTGCCAAGGGATCAATCTCCGCGTCAGCCAACAGTGTCGCTCGGTCTATGACATCAAGACCTTCAAAGATGAGGTATTGTATGATGTCTCCCCCCTTGAAGTTTGTGATGTTCTTTTGGGCCAACCTTATTTATCGAAACGTCATGTTGTATATGAGTTTAGGGCTCGTAGTGTTATTATTACTTTGGACATGAAATTGTACATGATACCTGAGGTAGTTCCACCTACTTCCATTTCCTTGATCTCTACCGAGAAATGCAAGAAGGTCATCTATCAGACCGGGAAGTTTGTCATCTTCGTGATTTGCGCTCAAAGTGAGTGGAAGGTTGCAACCACATCCATGGCCTCTGCGAAAAGTCTCTCCAAGAAGCAGAAGCAAGTAGATAAGGTCGTGGAAGAATACAAAGACATATTCTCCTCACCCACTAGGGTACCTCTGCACTGCTAGTTCAAGCACTCAATCAATCTGACCCCCAATGCACCGCTACCCAATGGGTTAGTCTATCACTACTCTCTTTCAGAAAATGAGGAAATCAAGCGTCAAATCCAAGAGCTGCTAAAAAAAGGGTACATCAGACCAAGCTCATCACCTTGTGTAAGCCCAATAATTCTTGTGCAAAAGAAATATGGGACCTGGTGACTCTACATTGATTATCGGGCCCTAAATAAAATCACACTCAGGAATCAGTACCCAATTCCTTGAATTGACGATCTCCTTGACTAGCTCAAGGGGGGGAAATAATTCAGTAACATTGATCTAAAGTCTGGCTAACACTAGGTCCCAATAAAGGACACTGATGTATGGAATATTACCTTCAAGTCCAAATAAGGTCTTTTTGAATGGATGGTCATGCCCTTTGGCTTGACAAATTTCCCAACAAATTTCATGCGGATGATTGATGATATCTTGCATCCTTTCACCAATTATTTTTTGGTGGAGTATTTGGATGACATCCTCATCTTCAACAAGAGTTGGGTGGAACACTTGCAACATATTCAATAGTTTTTTCACACTCTGTGACAACACAATCTATATGCAAATTTAGAAAAATTCTCCTTCGACATTAATAGGGTCCAGTGCCTAGGATGAATTGTTTATGAGAATGGGGTGAATGTCGATCTAGCCAAGATCCAGGTCATCCGTGATTGACCAACCCCGATCACACTCACTAAGCTTCAGATCTTCTTGTGCCTTGCCAATTTCTATCATAGTTTCATGTTGGTATTCTCCCACATTGCATGGGCCCTTAGCTAAATGACCAGGGGTGGTGGCAAGGAAAAACTTTTGTGGGGCCAGTCACAATAGAAAATGTTTGATTATTTGAAGCAACACCTGTGCTCAGCCCCGAAGCTCTCATTACCCAACCTATAACAACCTTTTGAGA
Organism: Picea sitchensis; assembly: GCA_010110895.2. Taxonomy (NCBI): domain Eukaryota; kingdom Viridiplantae; phylum Streptophyta; class Pinopsida; order Pinales; family Pinaceae; genus Picea; species Picea sitchensis. The sequence continues at coordinate 13,820 of SNQJ01S0031133.1, forward strand.
TTGAAACATATGCTTCAGACTATGTTGTGGGCACATTTCTCACTTAGCATGGGCATCTCG
>SNQJ01S0031133.1:13889-28816 GCA_010110895.2 Picea sitchensis
GTGGAGTGTTAAGCTCAAAATCATTGCTACCCACAACCTTGGTGATAGTGTAAGTCCTATAGTGAAGTGGGTGGAGATTCCGATGGGGCCCTATGAGATACTCCTTCTGAAAATGTAACCATACTTTGTCTCCAACCTAAAATGGGTGTGGTACCCTGTGTTGATCATGGTGCTACTTGTACTTAGCATTGAATTTCTACAAAATCTCCTGGACCTGTTGGAAGATGTATTGAATCTGCTCAATGAATTCGGTGGCTTTGTCGGCCTCAGACTGAACATGGGAAGAGTTTGTCTATGTGGTGGCAAGAGTTAGTGCAACATCAATGGGACCCAAGGGTTGGAATCCCAGCCCCACCTGAAATGGGGTATGGTTGGTGGAGCTATGGAGAGCTATGTTGTAATTTATTTAACATAGGGGAGACTCTCATCCCATGTACGTAGATACTTAGAGTTATACATGTGCAGGATGTGCACAATCATCTGATTGACGACCTCTGTTTGGTCATCTATTTGGGGGTGGAAAGCAGTGGATTTAGTGATCTTGGTGTCCAACAGTGACCAGAGACTCGACCAAAATGTGTTGAGGAACCTATTGTCCCAGTCGAATATGATGGTCTGTGGTATCCCAAAATGGACCCACACTTGTTTGAATAATATCTTGGTAGTATCTTCCTCTTTGATATTCTTCTTGTAGGCTGTGAGGATGGCCATATTCAAAAACCGATCAATGACCACAAATACGCAGTCATTGTCTTGCTTGGTGGATGGAATGCCAGACATATAATCCATGAATGTAATGTTTCCTTTGACAACAAGCTTGTACAATGGAATACATTTCCTTATCATAGGTGGGGTATTTTCAGACAGTATTTGAGAGTGTCTCACTATGGTATTCCATTGGATGACCGTTTTGAGTGAGAACTGCGCCTACAACATAGTCAGATGCATCAGTCTCAATCTATAATGGTTGTTGCAGATTGGGAAAGGAGAGAACTGGAGATGAGCACAAGTGATGCTTCATATCATCGAATGTGTCTTGTTGTTCCTCCCCCCACACAAACTTTTCCCTGCCACTACCCTTGGTCACTTGGCTAAGGGCCCATGCAATATGGGAGAATCTCTAGAAGTTGGCAAGTCCCAAGAAGCTCTAAATCTCGGTTAGTGTGGTCGGGGATGGATAGTCACGGATGACTTGAATATTAGCTAGATCAACATGTACCCCATGCTCATCAACAATGTAGCCCAAGTATTGGACCTTGTTCATGACAAAGGATAATTTTTCCAAGTTGTAATATAGCTTGTGCTGCCGCAAAGTGCTTAAAATCTGTTGAATATGTCGCATGTTCTCCTCCCAAGTTTTGTTGAATATGAGGATTTCATATAAATATACCACCACAAAAGAGTTGGTGAAGGGTCTCAATACATCATCCATCAACCTCATGAAAGTGGTTGGTGCATTGCTTAATCCAAAGGGCATGACCAACCATTCAAAGATACCTTCTTTAGATTTGAAGGTTGTCTTCCATACATCAGTTGGTTCGATGGGAACCTGGTGGTAGTCATACTTTAGGTCAATCTTGTTGAAGAAATTTTCCCCTTTGAGTTGGTCAAGAAGTTCATCAATCTTGGGAATTGGGTATCGGTTCCTGACTATGATTTTGTTTAAGGCCCTGTAATCAATGCAGAGTTTTTTTTTTTTTTTTTACGGAAACGGTTATAGACTATATTAGAGGGGTGGCAAAGCCACAGATTCAGTTACAAAATGGCTCTGAATTTCTTCGAGCCTAAATTCCTGATACCATTCTACTTTGAAGTTGTAACTATGAACTAATCTAGCTCCCATGTTGCTTGACATACTGCTTATTTAAAGCATTGGCTACAATACAAAATGCCAGAATGTTGGTCAGATCCTGCTAACAATTACTTTACAAAGAGAGATTACTTCTTGGGATCCTGGTTCCAGCTGTTATTCAGTTGGGCCATCTTGGCTTCCAGCTGTTCCATCCTTTCATCAAATTCTTGCTGTGGGTTTTTCAGCTCTTTATGGAGTTTGTCCAGCTCCTCCGCGAAGCCAATTTTGGTCATGGTGATATCAGCTTCGAGTTGTTCCAGCCTGCGTCTAGCCTCCACATCCAAGTTCTCTAAGAAATCCAATTGATTCGGGAGTAGTTGCTGCAAATTCGGCAGAGATTTATCCATTTCTTTCAGATGCTCCTCCATGCTCAGCTTCCCTTTTGAAGAAGACGCCATCTCCCTCTGATCTATAACCTCGCGCGTCCTGCCCTGCTTACTCTGATGCTTCACTCTCTCTGGATTTCTAAGAGGCTTGCAGATATTTGTTTGAGAAGGAATGAGAGGGTAGCGGTCGCCCTTTATTTCTTTCTCGTGCGTTCTCATTATTACCTTTGGATTCTGGCCAGGGTCGCATGGATCTCTTGTCTCCACAATATCTAGAGCACCATTCCTCATGGTACTGTGCCAACTCTTCTGTCCAACCAAAAATTATGTCCCTCTCTGCCTTTGAGATTCGCCCGAATCCCCTGCTACTGCGCGATCTTGCATTTGGGAGAGTGTAAGAGGACGTCCTGGGTTCATGGGATATCCACATTATTCATAATTCCATTGACTGACAGTACCCCCGCCTCCAATAACATGCCTTTGTTGGCTTCCTTATCAACCATTCGATTGAGATCCCTTAACACGTGAAAGAATTGATAAGAGTTAAAATTCCTTAAGAGGAGGCGAATTTTATCAAGAAGATTGTTGAGCTTAGTACTTTGGGTTGTGGAGTGTTTGATCATGGCCTGTATAATTATTCTGGAATCGCCTATGATTGTTAAATCCTGGATTCTGAGTTTAATTGCCTAGTGCAGACCTTGCCAGAGAGCCAATGTCTCAGCTCTGTTATTGGACTCTATGCCTAGTCCGATAGAAAATTGCGTTGCTATGTCCTCTTTGGGATTTTCAATGATTCCCCCTCCTCCAGCCTGGCCTGGATTTCCCTTCGAGGACCCATAAAAGAAGAGGATAGGAGTTTTTATATTACTTTTCCACCTTGCAAATTCATTTTCGCTTTTTCTGATCTCCCAGCCTTATTGGATTGGATCACTTCCATTTTTTCTCTCTAATCCTTGTATATTGAACTGGCCTATCCAACTCCCCTCTTCTTCGTCCATCTTGTGTAGCTTTACTGTGGAGCAAAGGTGAGCAGCTGATTCTCCCAGCAGATCTTGAATTTTAGTGATGATTCTGACTTCACTCAATTGACTTTCTCTGAATATTATGTGATTCCTTTCTAACCAGAGATTCCATAGGACAAACTTTGGTAGCAATCCCCATATCAAGAGAGCTTGGTTTCTTATATTGACAGCAAAGGGGAACAAGGATTCCCATTGGAGGAGGAGACTTATCACATCAGGTGGAAAATTGGCTGCTGGTTGGGATCATGTTACCTTCATCCAGACTTCTTTTGAATAGCTTCAGTTTAAGAGAAGATGGTCAGTTGTTTCTTCCTCATGGAGGCAGAGAGGGCACCTAAAGGGTCCTTCCCAGCCCCTTTGTCTGAGGTTCTCCCCTATTTGGATACTCTTGTGCGACAGGGTCCAAATGAAGAGGTCGATTTTTGGGAGGGAGCGAAGATTCCAGACTGCTTTCCAAAGTGTCGGATTAGGCATAGCAGTGGGGACGGTGTTGAAGAGAAGGTAGCCCTCTGTTGTGGTGTAAGTCCAGGCATTCCTTCCCCATCCTCTTTCATATTTACCTATATTTTTTAGAGGGGCTTTCCCTTGAAGACACTTCTTAAGAATGTCCCATTGACTATCTAGAGTTGTTGGTCTGTTTGGGACTTCCCACCCTTGCCAGAGGTGAGGCCTTTCTTCTCCCCATACTGAAATGTCTGAGAGCGTTAAAATTTTTTGACTGTCCATCCAGCTTTTGAGGCCCTGTAGATATTGACGTTGATCTAGCGTTGGGTCACCCATTATTGAGTCTGTCCAGATTCTTATTTTCCTACCATTTTTCGGCACCCAGGTTAGATGAGGGGTGAAGTGAGGGAGCGCCTTTTTGTATAGCGCAAAGATAGGAGAGATTTTCAATTCCTTACATGGGAGTTCTAAGCTTCTGTCCCGAGACCCTCGAAATTATTTCCTCCAGAGAGCGCGTTTACTCCAAGTGGTTTTTCCGGTGATAATTTTCCAGAGAAGCTTTGCCCCTAAGGCCAGATTTTGAGTCCTTGTTTTTTTAAAATTAAGACCTCCTTCCATGAAGGGCTTTGTGGTTTTTTCCCAGCTAATAAAGTGCAGCTTTTTCTTTTCTTGCCTTCCTCCTTCCCACAAGAATCGTCTCTGAAAAGCCTCAATTTTTTGGATGACTGTGGCCGGTGCTAACAACAGTGAGCATTGGTAGATAGGGATACTAGACACCACAGCCTTTATTAGGACTGCCTTCCCTGCTAAGTTTATCCAATTTTCCCCCCAAGAAGTGAATTTATTCTTGATTTTTTCTGCAAGATGGTTCCAGTGGGAGGCTCTAGGGGCAGACTTAAAGATAGGAACTCCCAGGTACTTAAAGGCCTCCCAATTTGTATGCCCCTCCATCCCTAGAACTCTTGTTATTCTCAGCATTTCATTTGGGGTGATGTTCCAACCATAAATGTTACTCTTAGTCTGATTTATTTCACTACCGGAGGCTGCTGCATAGGCGTCCATTTCTTCCTTGAATTTTTTTTCTATTATTGGGCTTGCTCCTCCCAGCATCAGCGTATCATCCACGAATTGTGCATGGTTGATGTCTTTCACCTCTTGTGCTATTCTTAGGCCATGGAGATATTTGTGAATTTGGGCATTTTCCAACTGGTAGCTGAGAACTGATGCTTGAATTTCATAGAGCAAGGGAGAAAGAGGACATCCTTTCCTTAGACCCCTGGAGGCTTTGAAGAAGGCACTTACTTTACCATTCACCAGAGGGGCGATCCAAGGAGATCCAATGTAGGCTTTTATCCAACTTATAAAATGTGAATCGAACCCAAACTTCCTCATAACTTCAAATAAAAATTCATGACTGACTCTATCAAAATCATTAGCGAGATCCAGTTTAATCACCATACCTTTTTCTTTCCTTAGGATTGTGGAGTGAATTGCCTCTTGAAACAAGATGATGTTGTCGTCGATATGCCTCCCTTGGACAAAGTCGCCTTGATTTTCAGGAACGATGAGAGGGAGAGCTGACTTGAGATGATTGGATATTACTTTGGCGAGGATTTTATAGCTTGTATTGCATAAAGAGATTGGTCTGAAACGGTTGAAGGAAATCGCTCCTTTTTCTTTCGGGATGAGTGCCAGAAGGGAAGAGTTGGTGCTTCCTCCCAGCTTACTGGCCTGCTGTGACTTCTGAATCATTTTGGTTAGATCCTTTTTAATTATTTCCCAACACTGTTGATAGAATCTAGCAGTGAACCCATCCGGTCCCGGAGCCTTGTCTAGGTTCATCTGATCAAGGGCCTCCTTTATCTCTTGTTGCGTTACCTCACTTTTCAGCTTGCTGTTGATGTCTGCATTTATTAGCCTTGGAATAACCGTGAGAGGGTACCTCTGCTGGTCCAATGCCGAGTCTTTTGGATTTGTGTATAGCTTCTCAAAAGCTTCATAAGCTGCTTGTTTTATGCCCTCTGGATCTACAATTGTTTTGTTCTAGACTTGGACTTCCGTCACTGCCTTATATTGTTTCCTTGATTCCGCTTGTTTATGAAAGTAGGTTGTGTTACGGTCTCCCTCTTTCAGCCATAAGCTTCTTGACTTCTGCCTCCAATAGTTTTCCTCCACTCTGCAGGCTTTGTGCCATTGCCTTTGGAGGTTGTCCTCCTGTTGCAAGATTGTCGGAGTGATCTCCTTCTGTTCCATTTCCAACTGATGGGCCTTGAGATGGCTTTGGACTGCTAGGCGCATTGCTATTGGGCTTGGTTGGCTCTTTTCCCAAAGCTTCAGAGCAATTTTTAGCCTTTTAATTTTTTCCTCCCACACATAAAAAGTTGAGCCTTGAACTGTGGTGGCCCATATTTTTGTTACTAGATCCATGAAGCCTTTGTCATTTATCCAACTTGGGCTGAATCTGAAGGGGATGGGCCCCCTGACTTGGTATTTTTTGATCTCTAACCGAATCGTCTTGTGATCAGAAACGTTGTGGGGAAGAATTTTTGCTTTTGCTTCGAGTCCTAGCAGCAGGAGGGAGCTTTGTACAAGGAATTTGTCTAGTCTGGCAGCGATGTGCCCAGGACCAATCCTCTTATTGGTCCACGTGTAACGTCCTTTGACTGGTTTAATATCGAGGAGGTCCCAAGTTGAGGCTAAGTCCTCTACCCATTCTCTGGCTGGATCTCTTACTATAGAGCCACCCCTCTTCTCTTCCTGGGATAGAGTTACATTTAGATCTCCTCCAAGGATGATATTGGTGAGATTGTTTTGCTAGAGGTAGTCCTGTAAGGACTCCCAACAGTGTTTTTTTTCCCCCAAAAGTTGGGAAACATAAATATTAAATACACTTACCTCGCAGTCTGTGTCTTTGTGGAGAAATCTGGTGTGAATCCAATGCATGCAAGTGTCATAACTGAGCATATCTATTTTCGAGGCATTCCACATTGTGCAGAGCCCTCCTGAGGCGCCTCTGGTGTTTCCAGCAACTCTGAGGCTTCCTTTCCAAACGTTCAAAAAGGTTTTGAGCGCATCCTCCTGGCTCATTTTAGTCTCCTGAAGCAATAGGATAATTTCTTTCGAGGTTTTGATTATATCCTTAAGCGCTTCTTCCTTCTTTTTGTTGTCCATTCCCCTATAGTTCCAGGAGTTTATGATCATTATAAACCTTGGGGGGAGGGATGGCCTCCTTGGGAGGCTTTGGCCTGCTTCTGTGTGTGACAAACATTCATCATCTATTTGATGGTGGGTTGCAACCCATTGAGCACATCTTTGTAGGATTCCTAGTCCCTCTCAGCTTGTTTTGTTTTCCGGCCTCTTCCCGTTTTCTTTGGGGTGGCCCATACCTCATTTGCTTCGTCTGAGTCGCTGCCTATAGAGATATCCCCTTCCTCTATGTTCTGACTGCCTTCCTGCCTCTGGGGGGAGTTATTTTGCGTCCCTTCTTCTTATGTTGGCTTATTCCCCTTGTCTTCAGGATTCTGATCTTCCTTTTCTCCCTCGTGAACTTCTTTACTTGGAGCTTGTTCTCTTTCCTCCGCTTCTTTAGCTAGGATATTGAAGCTATTCTCCATTTCTTTGGTTCCTGAGGATTTGGCTTTCTGTGATTCTGTCTGCTCATTTCTTTGGCCTCTTGCTTTTGATCTCCCTTTCCGGGCCTGCTGTCAGCCTTCGTCCCCTTCTTTTTTTGTGGAGGGGGGGATTTTTGGGCAGTTCCTTTGGAAGTGGCCATATTCGTGGAAACCTCTACACTTGAACGGGAGTTGCTCGTAATCCATCTTTTGGAAGTGTTGCCAGTTGCCGACCTTCAGTTTTATTTCCTCAGGTAGACCTACCTCCATATCAACCTCCACACAGATCCGCGCACAGGAATACTGGTCTCTTGGTTCTGCTCGGTCAATGTAGTGACCAAGACCATTGCCTATTGTCTGAAGCGAGGAGGGGTTCCAGCAGTGAATCGACAGGTTGGGGAGTCTTACTCAGACCGGAACATCCTTGGGGACCTCTGAAGCAGGGTCAAAATTCAGGGTCCATCTGTTTAGGTAGAGCCCTTGAGTGCCCATGAAGTACGGGCCATTTCTAAAAATCAAATCTCTGTCCTCCTGAGAGATAAATTCGAAAATAAAGTATCCTCGCCCGACCGCATAGCATGTCACACTATTTGTTATCAGAGGCCTCCAGTTTCGCTGTATCCAGTTGTCTGTGGATCTGGTTGAGGGCCAGAGTCCCATAAACTGGCCAATAAGTCCCCGTTTGGAGAGGGATAGGGCAACTTTCATTGGGTGTTCAGGTGGCAGGTCGATCTCTGGTATATCATCCAATTTCTTGACAAAACTCGGAGCTTCTGAGATGGTCGACTTCTTATTGCAGGCTTCTACCAGACGTCGAAAGGAGGCGGAGGGGGAAGGAGGGGGCGAAGGCTCCCCTCCTTGGGCTGTCATGGTGGAACACTAAAGAACCCTAGGCGTAGCTAGGGTTAGGTCAGGGATGCGTGCGATTTCCTGTAATCAATGTAGAGTTGCCAAGTCCCATCCTTCTTTTGCACTAGTACAATCAGGCTTCTACAAGGGGAAGATTTGGGTCTAATGTGCCCCTTTTGAAGAAGCTCTTGAATCTGACGCCTAATTTCATCATTTTCCATCAGCGAGAAACGATAGACTGGTCCATTAGGTAGAGGTGCACTAGGGGTTAGATCAATTGGATGCTTGACTTGGCAGTGCCTCAGTACCCCGATGGGTGAGGAGAAGATGTATTTGTATTCTTCCATGATCCCGTTGACTTGATTTTTCTACAAAGAGAGGCTTTGTGTAGAGGCCACGGTTGTGGCGGTGACCTTCTTCTTACCTTGATAATGGATCACAAAGAAGATGAACTTCTCGGTCTATGAAGTGACCTTACTGCATTGCTTAGCAAATATGAAAGAAATAGCGGTAGGCGGCGCTACCTCTGGTATCCTGTACAATTGTCTACCCAAATTAATAATAATAATGTGAGGTATAGACTCATACACAACATTATGCTTCCACAAATATGGTTGTCCTAAAATAACATCAGAAACTTCAAGGGGAGAAATATCACACAATACCTCATCTTTGAAAGGATTGATGTCGTAGGGAAGAAGACATTGTTGGCTGACATAGAGATCTATTCCTTGGCGAAGCCATTCGATGGTGTAGGGTTGCAAGTGTGGTGTCATTGGCAAGTCCAACCACTTGAAAACCTCTGTTGAAATCATATTCTTCTGACTACCGCTATCTAAAATGAAATGAATTGGAGCCCCCTTTACCCACATATGTGATTGAAAGAGGAATCGCCCTTCCTTTAATTCTTCTGGTTCGCTTGGACGGACTTTGGTGGTTGTGACAGTGGCACTGGGTTCAACATTGATAATCTTCTTCCCTCCTTTGGGATTTGATTCAAAATCAAAATAGGCCTCTGACTCGAAATCCTTTAGCTCGACCATGAGTGACTGCTTGGAGAGAAAGTCTTTAGTGTTATTCCAAGAGATTTTATGGTACTCACACCATTTTCCTGTGTCCTTCTTCGTCTTCTCATTTCCCTTCTTGTGTTGTGGATTGCACTGGTTTTCCTAAGAGCGGCCATATTTTCTCTGTCCCTTGCTGTGTGGGTTAGGTCTACCTTTTCCCTGCTTCGGCTGTGAGGAGTTTGTAGATCCGAACTCTCACCTCTTCTACTTAAATTTATGCTCGATCTTGACAATGTATCTATAAGTCGTACCCAACGAGGTGATGTCTAGAAACTCCATTTCTATTTGAATGTATCTATGCAAACAACTATGGTATTTGAGAAACATATGTCACTTAGAGTCTATTATACCCAATTTGGTGCACATGGCATGGAAAATATTGGTGAAATCTGGTATTGTCTGGTCCCTTCCTTGACGCAGGGTAGTCCATCTAGTGTACTGGTCCTCATAGCTTCCAACATGGTAGTATTGTTAGTTAATGGAATCCTGGAAGGAATCCCACTTAGGGGAAACCACAAATATTGTAGATTCCTCTATGGCCCTTTTCTTAGAGTAAGTGTCCCACCAGTCTCTAACATGGGGAACGAACTTGAGGAGTGCAAAAGTAATCTTTTCCCTATCAAAAAAATTGTGGACCGAAAAATACTCTTCGAGCACATTCAACCATTTATCTACAACATCCACATCTATCAATCCTTCAAATAATGGAATATCAAAATTTACCTATACCTTGAAGGGGGTTGCATGGATGCTTGATGAATATGCTTCATCTGTGGGCAGCCGCTGAAGGATCTGCACAAAGTTGTCCATCATTTCGTTCCTTTGTCGCACAAGGGCTTCCTCGAACAACATTTTAAAAGGATCCCCTGCTCCATCATATTTCTTGTCTTCACCTATGGGTTGTTGTTGGGATCGGTGCGACCGATATTGCAACGGATCGATTGGTTCGAGTCCCAAATTCTTGTACCCAGATCTTGTCGGGGACATGCACTAAAAAAAATAAATGAAGAGTAGATCGCTCTGATACCACTGTTCCAGATTTAGGAGCGGAACAAATTGATTAACAGAATGAATAAAAAAAACACAGAGATATGAGTAACAACATAGATATCCTGTGAGATAGTTCATGACTTGGAGTTTTTCATCTTCGAGAGCTCCAAAATTGCGCGCACGACCTGGTGCGTTAGGGTTTGAGTGAGCCGCCATGGCAGGCCAGGGAGGGGAGCCGCCGCCCCCTCCTTCCCCAACCTCCTCCTTCAGACGCCTGGTAGAAGCTTGCAGAAAACAGATGACCACCTCAGAAGCTCCTAGCTTCATCAAGAAACTGAAGGATATTCCAGAAATCGATATCCCCCCTGAACATCCAATGAAAGTCGCCCTATCTCTTTCTGAACGAGGGCTCATTGGCCAGTTTATGGGTCTCTGGCCCTCTTCCAGATCCACAGACAACTGGATTCAATGGAATTGGAGACCGTTGATAACAAACAGCGTGACCTGCTACGCGGTCGAACGAGGATATTTCATTTTCGAATTTATCTCCCAGGAGGACAGAGACCTGATTTTCAGAAATGGCCCTTACTTCATGGGCACACAAGGGCTATATCTAAATAGATGGACCCTGAACTTCGACCCTGCCTCAGAAATCCCCAAAGACGTCCCGTTCTGGGTAAGACTCCCCAACTTGCCGATCCACTGCTGGAAGCCCTCTTCTCTCCAGGCAATCGGCAATGGTCTTGGGCGCTACATCGACCGAGCAGCACCAAGGGACCAGTACTCTTGTGCGCGCATCTATGTAGAGGTAGATCTAGAAGTTGGTCTACCAGAAGCAATAAAGCTGAAGGTTGGAACCTGGCAACACATTCAAAAGTTGGACTACGAACATCTCCCGTTCAAATGCAGAGGATGCCACGAATATGGCCACTTCCAAAGAAATTGCCCAAAATCCCCCCCTACCACAGAAAAAGAGGGAGATGAAGGTTGGCAGCAAGCCCGGAAAGGAATATCAAGAGAAATAGGGCAAAGAAGTGAGCAGACAGAACCACAGAAATCCAAATCCATGGACGCCCCAGGAAAGGAGAATAGCTTTCGGATCTTAGGCCAAAACACGGAGGAAAGTGTGCAAGATCCAAATGCAGCAACCCCTGAGGAAAGGAAGGAAGACCAGCACTTGGAAGACAAGGGGAACACGCCAACAGAAGAATATGGGACACAAAGAAATTCCCCCCAGCAGCAGGGAGGCCATCAGAATGCAGAGGAAGGGGAGATCCCAATAGGAAGCGATTCAGAAGATGTAAATGAAATTTGGACCACCCCAAAGAAAAAAGGAAGAGGTCGGAAATCAAAAATTGATGAAAGGAACCAAGAAGCCCACAACGTTGTGCTAAATGGGTCACAATCCACCATCAAAATGGTGTTCACTGCCCANGTGGAATGGGCAGCAAAAAAAAGGAAGAAGCTCTGAAAGATATCCTCAAATCTTCGAAAGCTAGTATCCTACTGCTCCAGGAGACCAAAATGAGCCAGAAAGATGTGCTCAAAACCTTATCGAATGTTTGGAAAGGAAGTCAAGGAGTCGCCAGGGATGCACGGGAGGCTTCAGGAGGGATTTGTACTCTGTGGGACGCCTCCAAAATCAACATGATCAGCTCCCATATTTTCATGCAATGGATTCATACCAAAGTTCACCACAAAAACACGGGATGTCAGGCAAGCATAGTTAATATTTATACTCCACAGCTATTAGGGGGGAAAAAACACTGTTGGGATTCTCTGCAGATCTATCTCCAGCAAAACAATCTCTCCAATATTATTCTTGGAGGAGATTTCAATGTAACAATGGCCCAACATGAGAAGAGGGGTGGCTCGATCGTGAGAGATCCGGCCAGAGAATGGGTAGAAGACTTAGCTGCCGCATGGGACCTCCTCGATATAAAACCCACCAAGGGTCATTACACGTGGACAAATAAGAGAATTGGTCCAGGTCACATCGCTGCCAGATTAGACAGGTTCCTCGTACAAAGCTCCTTCCTTTTGCTTGGACTTGAGGCAAAATCAGACATCCTGACCCACAGTGCCTCAGACCATAAACCAATTCGATTAGAAATCAAGAAAGACCAAGTCAAAGGGCCCATTCCCTTCAGATTCAGTGCAAATTGGATCAATGATAAAGGATTCTCTGATATTGTCACAAAAGTGTGGGCCACTACAGTTCAAGGATCAACATCCTATGTATGGGAGGAAAAAATAAAAAAGGCTGAAATTTGCATTGAAATCATGGACCAAAAATCAGCCAAGCCCAGCAGCAGCTCGCCTAGCAGCCCAAGGCCAACTTGAAGCACATCAGTTGGCAATGGAACAAAAGGAGATCACTCCAGAAATTTTAAAAGAGGAGAACAACCTCCAAAGGCAATGGCACCAAGCTTGCAGATTGGAGGAAAATTATTGGAGGCAGAAATCTAGAAGTCTATGGCTGAAAGAAGGAGATCGAAACACAGCCTACTTCCACAAACAAGCAGAGGCAAGAAAACATTACAAGGCAGTTACGGAAGTGCAGGTCCAGGACAAAATAATTGCAGATCCAGACGGAATTAAACAAGAAGCATATGACACTTTCGAGAAATTATATACAGCCCCAAAGGACGGGGCATTAGGCCAGCAAGCATACCCCCTCACGCTGATTCCAAAGCTAATAAATGCACACATCAACAGTAAGCTAACAAGTGAGTTTACGCAGTAAGAAATAAAGGAGGCCCTCGACCAGATGAATCCAGACAAAGCTCCGGGCCCAGACGGGTTCACTGCCAGGTTCTATCAGCATTGTTGGGAAACCATCAAAAAGGAATTAACCAAAATGATCCAGAAGTCACAAAAGGCCAGCAAGTTGGGAGGAAACACCAACTCTTCCTTTCTGGCCCTCATTCCGAAAGAAAAAGGAGCGATCTCTTTCAACAGATTTAGGCCATTCTCCTTATGCAACACAATCTATAAAATACTTGCCAAAGTAATAGCTAATCGCCTCAAAACAGTGATTCCTCTCATTGTTCCGGAAAACCAAGGAGGTTTCGTCCAGGGGATGCATATCGCCGACAACATCATCCTGGTCCAAGAGGCGATCCACTCCAGCGTGCTAAGAAAAGAAAAATGTATGGTCATCAAACTGGATCTCGCTAATGCTTTCAATCGAGTCAGACATGCTTTTTTGTTTGAAATTATGAGCAAGTTTGGATTTGATTTGCAATTCATAAACTGGATTAAAGCCTGCATTGGATCCCCCTGGATAGCCCCCCTGGTGAATGGGAAGGTTTCTTCCTTCTTCAAGGCCTCCAGGGGGCTAAGGCAGGGCTTCCCACTGTCTCCCCTGCTCTATGCTCTTCAAGCTTCAGCTCTCAGCTACCAACTGGAAAACGCCCAAATAAATAAAGACCTCATGGGACTAAGAATAACACAAGGGGTGAAAGACATCAATCATGCCCAGTTTGCAGATGACACATTGCTGCTGGGAGGGGCAAGCCCCATCATAGCGAAAAAATTTAAGGAAGAGTTGGACGCCTATGCAGAAGCTTCTGGCAGTGAAATAAATCTGGCCAAAAGTAACATTTATGGCTGGAACATCACTCCAAATGAAATGCTAAGAATCACTCGAGTTCTTGGGATGGAGGGGCACACAAAATGGGATGCTTTTCAGTATTTAGGAGTCCCAATCTTTAAGTCTGCTCCAAGAGCTTCCCACTAGAGCCATCTAGCTGAAAAACTAAAAAGAAAATTCTCTTCTTGGGGGGCCAATTGGCTGAACTTAGCAGGGAAGACAATCTTGATAAAAGTTGTAGTAGCTAGTCTCCCAATATATCAATGCTCGCTGCTTCTAGCCCCAGCCCTAGTCATTCAAAATCTTGAATCATTTCAGAGACGTTTCCTCTGGGAAGGAGAAAAGCAAGAAAAGAAGAAGATGCATCTAGTAAAATGGGAAAAAACCACCAAATCCTACATGGAAGGAGGTCTTAATCTGAAGAACACAAGGACTCAAAATCTGGCCCTAGGGGCAAAACTTCTCTGGAAAATGGTAACTGGTAAAGCCACTTGGAGTAAGCGAGCCCTTTGGAGGAAATACTTCCGAGGGCCTCGAGATAGAATCTTAGAGCTCCCATGCAAGGAAGGGAAAATCTCTCCCATCTTTGCACTCTGCAAAAAGGTGATCCCTTTCTTCACCCCCCACCTAACCTGGATCCCGAAAAGTGGCAAGAAGATAAGAATCTGGACAGACTCGATAATGGGCGATCCATCGCTAGAACAGCACCAAGAAATCCAAGACCTTAAAATATGGATGGATAGTCACAATCTCTCAACTCTTTCAGACATTTCAGATTGGGAAGCAGAAAGACCTCATCTATGGCAAGGTTGGGCAGCTCCAAACAGACCCGCCAATTTAGAAAGGCAATGGGCAGCTCTCAAGAAGTGTCTGCAAGGTAAAGCTCCGCTAAAAAAGGCAGGCAAAGATGATCGAGGTTGGGGCAGAAAATCTCAGGCTTATACCACAGCAGAAGGATACCATCTTCTCAATTCAGTCCCCACTACATTGCCAAATACAGCCCTGTGGAAGGCAGTTTGGAAACATCGCTCCATTCCAAAAGTTGACCTCTTCATTTGGACCTTGGCTCATAAGAGCATCCCAACGGGGGAGAACCTCAAAAGAAGGGGTTGGGAAGGGCCCTTTAGATGCCCTCTTTGCAGTCAAGAGGAAGAAACAACCGATCATCTCC